>PVKU01003954.1:0-95223 GCA_004027475.1 Anoura caudifer
AACTAAGCAAACCACTACAACAGGAGCAGAAACACAGAAATGGAGATCACATGGAGGGTTAGCAACAGGGGAGTGGGAAGAGGAGAGAGGGGGACAAGGTACATAGAACAAGTAGCATAGATGGTAGGTAGAAAATAGACAGGGGGAGGGCAAGAATAGTGTGGGAAATGTAGAAGCTAAAGAACTTATGACACATGGGGCTGAACTAAAGGGGGGGATGTGGGTTGGAGGGGGTTTGCAGGGTGGAGGGTAATGAAGGGGGGAAAATGGGACAACTGTAATAGCATAATCAATAAAATATAATTTAAAAAAAATGCCATTAAAAAAAGAACCCAGAATGGAAAAAAATTAGACATACATTGTGATATTTACTTCCAGTCACATAACACCTGTATTTGCAACTATCCTTCTGTTGCCAATCTTCTGATAGTTCATTCTATTGTCTCGGCTGCCCAGTGAGCTTCCTGGCATTTTGGTCTTTTATCAGTGAGTATTAGCTTACAAGTGATAGAAGAAAATGGAGTCATGGGCTGGGCTTTCCATGTGGCTGTTTTTTTCTACCTGTGCCCGCGTCTGAATTGTTGGCTCTACTTAAAATCGTGACGGTGTCAATGAGCGTGATAACTACCACCTATATAATGTTATTAAGCAATGCCACACCAATAAATTTAATTGAAAATAAATAAAAATCAAGAGAATACTTTAAAAATAAAATAATCATGACAGGATATCTGTGAACCTTTTAATTACCTGAGCTAAAACATTTGTAGTTATGTAGTTTTGAGATGTACAGTGAAAGCAGGTTTGACTTCAGGGAAGGCTGGTTCAACAATGAGAATGAGGAAAAAGCTGAGAACAAATATTCACTGAGGAAAGTATTAAGGGAACAACGTAGGAACAGAGGCAAATTAGGGAATCTGTACTTTTAACTGGCCTGAAAATGTCCCTTTGGCAATGCCTAGAGAAGCATGAAGACGGGAAAGAAGAAAATAGGCTGAAAGACATAAAATCTCTATATGTGTAGCTGCTTGTCAAACAGTTTTCATAATATTAATTACTTGAATATTTTGCTTGTCTCTTATCAGTTAGTTACATCAGAGTTTGAATTCTTACTTTTATGTGTTAAATATTTAAATACATAGGCACCAGTAAAAGGTACTCCTGTGATATTAAAAAAATACACCCTCCAACTTTCTTCTATATTCTTCAAGAACTTGTCTAAAACATTGTCTATTACAATTACCTTGCTGACAACTAACTACTGCCATTGCAAGACAAACCAGGCCCAGGATAAGAAGATTTGGCAAAACATAATCTGCATTCATTTTTCCCCCATACACCTATTATACACTTTGTTTTAGAAAATATTCACTTTCTACATTTGATTTCTAATTCAAACCTTTGCCATAACTTCAACAGTGATTTGGAGATGTTGCAAAATGATTGTAATTTTGATTTTAGATTAGCAGCCTCTCTAAAACCTAATAAATAATATATGTAGAGTATTTAATACCAGGTACCAGATAGCTTTCAATGAGTGTTCATGTTCTTTCTCCTTCTTCTGGAGAATATAAAGTAGAAAAGATAAAATATCCATTACTTAAACCTTGGTTCTTTGAAACTATTTCATAGAATTATAAAACTTTGAGTGAACAATGTCTTCAATACCTTTATCAAGTTCTTATAACAAATGTATTAAATTTATGTGTAGTTTAGAGTTAGAAGTCTAAGAACTTTATAATATGGACAAAATCTATTTTTTAATAAAAAATTTGGTTCACCTTCCATTTAATAAAAACATTTTCCCCTTGCTTCTCCTTCATGACTAGTATTATCTATCTGCATCTATCAATCTATCAATAATCTATCTATCTATCTATCTATCTATCATCATCGTTTATTTCTGGAAATCATAAGTTGAAGTTCATGATCTTATGATTATTTTTGTACTAAATTGTATACATTCACCATATACCAAATTGGTGAAAAACTATTTACCCACAGATGTGACAGGTTTTGAGAGTTTTTTTTTCTATATGAAAACTTTCATAGGCTAATGACAGCATCTCACTTTTTAAAAAATTGCCTCATGTTTAAAAATATAATGCCACATAATGAATGTGCATGTCACCCTTGTCCAAGAACCACACTGATCACCACGGTGTCATTCCAATTTCAGCAGATGTGGTGCTGAAGTGTGCATTGCATTTATTCTTAAAACCTTTAAAAACACGAGGGCTTCTTTCTGCACCTTCTTCTTTTGAGGGAAGAGGAGGTATGGTGGACAAGCTACCAACTCCCCACTTAACCCTAAGTTTTTTAATATCCTAGTCGTTAAATCACGTATTTATGCAATTGGCTTTCATTGTTGTGCATTAATTGCCCCACACATAGGTCACAGAAAAATGCCATCCCAGACAAAATTTAGGTATTTTTTTGTACAGCATCATCTCTGAATTTCCAACATCAAGCTACAAAACGAAGAGCACTGCTCAAAATTGTGTGTCCGCTTTCGGCGTGTAAGCCTGCGCATGCGCATAAATTCGTATTTTCCCTCTCTCCTTGCCTTTTAGAACCTTGCCAAGTTTTCAAAAAATGGGGAAGAAATTTTTGCCTATAATATTTCTAAAATACTGATATTTATTTTCATTGGGATCTAAGAAATTTTAAATTTGCCTTTCAGATGTAAGATAAATAGATGCTAGTGTATAATTTGTCATGATTAATTTCACTTTCCATATCCTATTCCTGAAAAATCTTATATAAAAGCTTTTGGCTAAACTACTCTTAAATAATTGAAGGTGAAAGTTAAGACTCCAGAATATAAAATATAAAGCGAGACACTAAGAAACAGGTTATTCCAGGTTTTTGATCAATAATTCACTATATACTATCTGTTTATACATAAAAATACATATGTATTTACAACATTGTGAATGTGTCTTTCTTCTCGCAAACAAAACTTAGTCACCACAACTTCAACTTTAAAAAAAATGGAAAATTGAAACACATTTCAAGTATTTTGACTCTACTAATTCGGATTTGTCCATGTCAGGAAGGAGAATAAATTTCAAAAACCAGTGATATCGCCCAGTCTGGTTATCTGAGAGCACAAAGGAAATTTGTTCAGACTATATTGAATGCTACTGATTATGCAATACTCTTATGTGAGAATGTATCATAACTGTGAGAAGATAAGTACCCTGTCCTTTCCTGCTTCTTAACAGTATTTTTCCAAAAATGTGTTTAATTGATTTAGTTGTCTCATATCTATGGGCTACATAGAGTCATATCTAGTCCATATAGGTGGACTGCTTGTGGGAGTTCAACAAAATATAAATTAAAAAATATATTTAGTTTTATTTTTTTGCAAACAACACATGGTATAGACAAAGGTTTTTATAGTTTAAAATAGGAATACATGGGAATGAATAGATATAGTCTCTGGAATAAGGATAATTAAACTTATCAATATGAATTTATTCCATATATTTCTCATCAGGTTATCCCACTTATCAATGTGATAATTTGAGGTTTCCCTTCTGCATAACCCAGTAAGCTATTCAGAATCAAAGGCCTTTACTTAGGTGAATGCATTTAAATCCTTCCTTCCATGAAAAACAAATTAATTCATTGTTTGAAACTATAACATCTAACTCTTTCATAATTATCATCAACATTTGAATTGGTAAAAATTCAGATATTTACATGTTTTAACTGTACAAATTCTTTTTTCTTCTAACAATGTTATAAGTCTAGCTATAACTAATTTTTTTTCAAAGTTTGTTTCTTTTAATTCAACTTAAAACCAATTCACTCTGGAAAATTAAACTGTCATCAATTAATTGTCCCAGCTACAAGCAATTATTTGAAATGTGTATGTCTGTTGCAGTGTGTGTGTGTGTACACGCAGGTAATGAAAAGAAGTAATTTAGACAATAAAATGCTGAAGAAAAACAGGAAGATTTTTGCTATACGGCAGGCAGAAAGCCATATTTAAATAAAAAATATGTTCTCAAAATTGTGATCCTCTGCAAACGTAGTGCTATTCAGTGACAGAAAGGAACCTGACCCCCTATTTATATTTTCCTCTCACTTCCTTTTCTACTTTCTGCAAATTTGGCATTCATTCTATTGAACATCGTGGAGTTCTTAAAAAACGATTGCAGGTAAGGTTTTACTGGTTGCCTTTGGATGCAATGGGACAGAGGCAAGAGACCCAACGTGAATGTGAGCTATTGAAGACTCACCTAGTGTGTTTTTACACTTTGATGTCCTATAAAGCTCAGTGCCAAGGGTTGTGGCACTAAACTGCAAGGGCACGGTGAGCGTTTTAGAGACGAAAGCTGTCATTGCCATCCAGTGGCGACATGAGTTATTGCACGTTCAGCCAAGCCCTATCTGTCTTGCCAGGGAACTAAGTGAGTTTGACAACCTGTGCACTGACTCGTTTATTTTATCGTCTATGTTAATAATTCTCGATATATGATAAGTAAATAAAAGTAGTTCTCAAAGTATCTTTTATTTTAAGTTTGAGTTTAACTATTTTGTTTCTAGGTTTGAGAAAGGGTGTGGAGAATGGATACATTTTTAGGCAAGTAAATGATGCTTACTAATGTTTAATATTTGAAATACTTACTCCAAAAACATCACTTATAATATAAGGGGACTGCCACTGAAAATCAGTGGTTTGGTCTTTTTTTATTCTGTGACATTACTAACACAGAAATGTATCGACACAGATTCACAACAAAGCCATGACCATACTGATGAAAGCTTCCCAGATTAAAGTAGAGGGTACAGTTCCCACGTGAGTGTTTAATAATCATACAGACAGGGGAAAAAGAACTAAGTAGGGCAGAGAATTTTTTCCCCTCTTCAGTTCCACATAACACAGCATATGTTTCATTTTCCTATCACTTGTTTCAGCGTTTACTCCATATAGATAAGAAACACTTCTCCCATCTTCTGGGAAACTTACAATGGAAGTCCAACTCAGATTCTTTAGTTTTGAATTTACTAACAATTTAAATTGCCTCATTTTGCATCAGTTTTCATAAAAATAAAAAATATTTTATATTTCCTTAAAAGCTTTTTTTTCCCAGTGCCTTGAAAGAGCTGGAGTGTCGAGGTACCATGTATCAGCTGATCTGTGTTTCTAATAGATTTCAATAGGGTGAACCTAGAAAAAATGGTGTAAGCTCAGGGCTCCCCGGCCTTTCACCTGTTATGTATGCTTCATTCCTACTTTTTTATCTTATACGCTGTGTAGACATTTTATAGGCATTGATTTTCAATGATGTATTGCTATTTGTTTTATCAAGTTATGAAGAAAAAATGAGATCTCAGAAGAAAAGGTCATAAAGAGAAATGAGATCTAGGAAAGTTTGTAGCCTGCAGTTGTTCTCTGAGTAAAGTTATTTTACATACAAAAGAGAATGACTTTGTTGTGCAGAACACGTATTTATATTATTCTATGTGAATACAGATTTCGTATTAAAGGTAATCCTGAAAGCTGAAATAAAAATTGAGTTAAGTTTGTTTTCTTGGTGATCCTGCTAAACAGGCCATAGAGGTCCTCTGGCACATAAATAACTTTTTACTTACTTTGGGTTCAGTGCTATCAGCCACCTAAACAAACCACGATCTGCCAACAAGCTTCAAAACAACAAAAAAAGCACATATAAAGGTATGTATATATTAACACACTGACTCACAATAACTCTATTACTTCAAAAGAACTTTTATAAAACAGATTCAAATATGTAACTGAATGGAACATTCTCATGAACATTGATCAGTTAAACCAGTTTGAACATTTTTTTCTTTAAAAATGTTCTGTTATGTATTTTCTCTCATATATTTGCTTAATATGTAAGCAAATGCTTTCTTCTAGAAAAGTTGGAATCTATCCAAATTACGACAAAAAAAAATCTGTACCCAATTACGTATTCTTAGAAATGCTACTACCCTATGCACAGTTTTCTCTTCTCTGGACTACATGTGTTACCTCTGGCTTTTTAGACCTTCAGCCAACATGCTGAGCTACATTTGTGAAACAGTCTACTCAGTTTAACTAACCAATCATTTTATTACTATCATAAAAAATGCATGTATATCATTCTTATTGCTGTTCCTATCTGATTGCTGTTCTTAGAATATTTGGGTTTATAAAGAAGAATATTGGTGTTACTGCTCTAGATTCAGTGTGGAAGTAACAGTTTAGGAGTTTGTGATGGGATGGCTTTGTTAGTGACACATGCAAGAGACACAGAGTGACAACAGGAAGTAAGAAAGAATAGAAACAGTCATTAAAGAGCAGGGTGGTGGATCTTAATTTCTCTTCTTGCCAGGAATCATTTTCATGTATCTGGTGCTCACTCTTGGTTGCATTTTTTAACAGTTGACTTACTGGTAAATTCTAGGTGACGACACAAGCTATTTTCATGTTTTTCCCATTGAAAACAGTCTTAAAGTTTGACACCTTGAAAGCCTGAGTTTTTAGGGTGTAGCCTAGCACTTTATTTTTAAAAATGATATACTAACATTTGGACTATTTTCATTTATTTTGCAAATACCTTATGTGAAGTCACTAATTGCAATGTAATATGGAGTGGTATACAAAAACAATTCATCTTGACAATAATACTTCAAAGATATTGGGATTTATAGTTAGTTGTAGACATCCCTCTCCTGATTCTCACTTTGTGTTTTCACCTGAAGCAGCTTCCTAGAATTCCATATACAGATCTTACCCTTTGTATGTCTACTTTTCTCATTGGCTTCAGTTAATAAAGTAAGAAAGATGCAATAGAAATAACTTGAAGAGATAGTTCAGTATACTCTATGGGGAAAACCAAATTTAGAAAAAAATGCTGCATGTAAAAGAAATTAATACTTACACAATATGTATGATGTTTAAAATTTTAAAAAGAAAAATTCCATACCAAAAAAGTAGTTTATAAACATGTCAAAATTCCTACCTATTAACTTCGTATAAACTACTTCCATTGTCAAAAATGATTTCATTTAACCTTCTGCTATCTATATACAGTTCTGATTAAAGCCAGTTAAGATTTACCTGAATTTATGTAATGACCAGAAAAACTGGTCTAAGTAGGAAAAAAAGCCTAAAGGAAACCTTAAAAAACTTCAAGGACAGTTGATCCAAAACATATAGAAAAAAAGAAAATATATAAATATGATTAATAATGGAAAAAGACTTATGAAAACACAAATAATTAAAAGGAAAGCATATTGTAATTCTCTACTTTTTAGTAGCATACTTCTAAGTTTTCAAAAGTTGGATTTCTTAAAAAAATATGGAATTTATTAGGGTGACATTGGTTAATAAAATTATATATGTTTCAAGTGTACAATTCTATAATACATCATCTGTATAGTGTATTTCATTCAGCACCCAAAGTCAAATCTTCTTCCATCACCATTAGTCTCCCCTTTAAACTCGTCTACCTCCCCCAAAGAAACTAACAAAGTAGAAACAGACACATAGAGACAGAAAACAGACTGACGGCTGTCGGAGAGGAAAGAGGTGGGGAGACTGCAGGAAAAAATTAAAGAGATTAAGCAAAAACCAAACAAACAAAACCCCCTAAAATTGGATTTGGATGATAGTTTTAGAAATCTATAAAATTGAATTGAAGTAAACAATATTTTGACAGTTACAAAAACATGGAAAGCAAAAATTGCTGATAAAACCAACATAGATTATTTTCTAGTTAAAGAAATATGTATATTTAATATAATTACAAAATATCCACTTCAACCTATAAATAGTGATTTTTCTCAATTTCATTGAATTTATACACATAATAAAAAAAGAATAATGGTAACTAAATAGAAGATAATACTTTTTCTATATTATATACCTAACTTCAAGAACTTGATTTATCTCCTTTCATTCTCTTAAGTCAACTGTTAGTTTCAAAAAAGAAATTAATAATATAATATTTTTTGGTGTTACATTCTGATTGAAAGCTCAGTTAGGAAGGTTCTGTCTTGTATCTGACTTAATTTCCAAAACTACAGCTTAAATTTTTTTCAATGATAGTTTACATTCAACATCATTTTACATTAGTTTCAGGTGTACAGCATAGTGGTTAGACAATCATATATTTTACAAAGTGTTCCCCTGGTATTTCTAGTACCAACTTTAAAGATTCTATCTGGACTAGGGATAGAGAGCAACTAATAAGCTTATCTAAAACAATAGGTCACTATTAAGTCATGCAGAAAATAGTAATTTTCTACCAAAATGAAACATTTTTCTTAAATGCAATGAGAATATTCTTTCCTAAAAGTATAAAGAGTAAAGCGTAGGAGAAGAAAAACAATTTTTAGAAGAACTCTAAAGGCTTGTTTTTTATCTGATGTTGATAAAAAAGTGAAAAATATCAAAGCATAAAAATAATTGGGTTTTTTAAACACCCACACTAATTCTATTCCCACAAATTCTCAGTATTTTTAGTCACTCAAAGTTTTAATCTATGAACAATTTATTGTTGTCTTGTTTGATCTGTGTAACATTTACTCTTACCAAATTTTCACAGGACCTGGGTTTTTAACATTAATCACAGACCTCAAAGATGACAGGAGGATGCCACAAATGCCTCATTTCCCTCCATTGCCTCTTACATTTCACAAAGGAAATGGGGAAACTTTCATGACTGTTTTCATATGACTAGCTTTCCTAATTGTAGCAGACAAGATCAACCCAGGGAGCCAAGTGCATTCAGTAAATATACGAAGTATAACAGAGGATTGGAATAACTTAGGTTTCAATACTAAGAAGTGAAGATAACTCTAAAAATATTATGAATGGTTAATTCTACCCCTAAGGATGAAATAGAGCACCCAGAGAAGGAACAAATCTGGAGCAGGACCCCCCCCACCCCCCAGGACTGAGATCCAGAACTCACTGTAGAGGGCGAGGCTATGGCCCAGTAGATAGAGAGGCCCACTGAGGTTCATGCCATCAGCAGGAACTACTGGGTGGTTGCCCTCTCAGGCATCAGGGGGAAGCCATCCATGGAGAAGTGGCCACGTGAAACTCCTTTGGAATCTGTTAGTGGGAAAGGTACACTGGGAAACCTCCCTCTAGGTGACAGGGGAGAGTGCTCTTGAGGGGGTGCCATGTACTGACTGCCACACAGGGTAGGCTCCTGCTAGGAGAGGACTCACACTGGACCCAGAAAAGCCCCTTTCTCCCCTGGGCTCCCTCCAGTACCCTTGCTGACAAAGCTTACCTCATGCCACCTGATAGGGGAGAAATCATTAGGAACCAAAAGCAGGGCAATGAAGGGTTTATTTGAATCTGAGAGACAATAGATTGGTAAATTAAGAAATCTTAAATTTAAGTTTTAAAATGTCATCATTATCAAGATCCTACACCAGAGTTGTGTATTTGTTACAATTGATGGACCTACCTTTGTACCTCATTATCATCCAAAGTCCATAGATACCATTAGGGTTCACTGTTGGTGCTGTGTATTCTGTGGGTTTGGACAAATGTATAATGACATGACATGAATGGGAAATGCATACTTGAAGGCGTGGACTATATGGGAAATCTCTGTAACTTCAGTTTAATGTTCTTGTGAACCCAAAACTGCCCTACAAAATAAAGTCCACTGATTAAAAAACAAACATAAAACAAAACAGTTTAAAGAAAACAATATCTATAATCAGTGGATTTTTTTTTCTGAATCTACAATTGTGGTAGTACCACATTACTAATTGCAGTATATGCTCATTGTAAAGTGGTAATTGTGTTTTTCATTATGAAAACTATATAAGGTAGAGAGAGCTAAATTATACATTCACCATATCTTATATAATAATAGAACTTGCATGGTATAAGACTATTTAGTTAAAGATTACATTTCCCAGTTCTGACCAGTGTGGTTCAGTTTGTTGGAGAGTCATCCCATAACCAAAGAGTTGCAGGTTTGATTTGCAGTCAGAGTGCATGCTTACTGTATTTTTTAGAGTATAAGATTCACTTCCCCCCAAATTTTGGAGGAAAGGGGATACATCTTATAGCCCAAATGTAGCTTGCCTGTCTCGCTGTGGGAGAGGGACAGCAGCCTATGCTATTTATGTTATTAAATATTTTACCACATTTTTTGCTCCAAATTTTTCCCCTATTTTCCTCCTCTAAAACTTAGGTGCATCTTATGGTCCAGTGTGTCTTACTGTCCAAAAAATTCGGTACCTTTCCATTGGATCCCCAGCTCCAAAGCATTTGACTCTGGTCCAGGTGCATACGGGAGGAAACCAATTGATGTTTCTCTCTCACATAGATGTTTCTCTCTCTCCCTCTCTCCCCAAAATGCAATGAAAAAATGTCCTTGGGTGGGGATTAAAAAAAGATTATATTTCACAGACTTTTTTGCAGTTAGATGGGGTCATGTGACCAAAGTTGGGCCAACAGAATGTGGAAGGAAGCAGGAGGCTTCCAATTCATAGGCTTTAAGGTTATTTCCAGTTTATAACCTTTAAGGAAGTGAATGGTGTTTTCTTCCCTTCCCCCCATTTTTACTGGTTGAAGAGTAAACCTGATTACAAATTACCATGGACCATTCAAATAAAGGTAATTTCCTGAAAAAGGTGAGGAGAAAAACTCATAGACATGGCCAACAGTTTGGTGATTATCAGAGGGAAAGGACTTAGGGGATAATGAATAGGGTAAAGGGGGGATAAATGGTGATGGAAGGAGACTTGACTTGGAGCGGTGAACACACAGTACAATATACAGGTGATGTGTTAGAGAATTGTACACCTGAAATTTACGTAATTTTGTTAACCAATATCTCCAATACATTCAATAAAAAACAAAAATAAAAAATAAAATCATGAAACAATAGAGAAGTGGCCTGGGCTCCTAGGGACTTTTGGAGAGAAGAGTTGCCATATCAATCCCATTTGCATGTGATAGAAAAAGAAAGAAATGTGTATTTTATTTAAGAAGCTATTATTTTGTGTCTTTGCTGTAATATTGTTTAGTTTCTCCTCTCCTCACCCTACAACTGTTGACTAGAAAGTTAGCAAGTTTCTTAACTGCAAAGCAGCACAGAACTATTAATCAAAAAACTTCCACCTGGAAAATTTCCATACAAATGTAAAAACAACAAAGATTTTCAACAAAAGTGAAAAATAACAGTTCCTCTGGTAATTTAGTGCCTGTTATATAAACTTATTTTCTGAAAAATTATTTTAAGTGCTTTAAATATCATAATGAAAATTAGTTTTATGTTTAATCAAATTATTTCATTATATTGTCTTTTTTGAATTCCACCTCACTAATTCTAATGTCTGCTTTTGTAGAATGACATGGAATTGTGGTTTTGTTATTAATGGGACACTTTTTTGAAACCTTACTATCTCGATCAGTAAAAAATAATTGTGGATATAGGGGAAAAGACAAAGTTTTAAAAGTTTATTTTTTTAAAAGAAGTGATTGGAAATCAACTATTCTTGAGGTTGTATTATGGGTTCTATTGTATATCGATTTGTCAGCATAAACACCACTTATTTTTTTCTGTTATAGTATAAATTACCACCTAAGACTTAGAAATAGGAAAGTGATACAGGTGCTCAAATAATATCTTCTTTTGCCATTTATTTTCTGAAATCTGATGCAGAATTATCTAACTTGAGTGAATGGTACAGGATTTATTTATGATAATGGACCATGAAACTTACCTAACAACTATCCTGTTTCTTAAATTATTTTTAGAGGTACATCTTCAGTACAATAAGAACTTAAATACAATGAATGGAGAAAAAAATTAGAATGATTAAACTTTTTTAACTTAACTTGTTAGTACATTCTCTATTACCAAACAAAATATAAATGTAAATTTAGTTAATGGAAAATGATAATTCAAAATAGATCTATATCAATTAATAAATGCTGTCAATACAAAATCCCTTTTCCATAGGAGACTTAGTAGTCCAAAACATAAAATAAAAACATATTAAAATGATTTTTAATTACAAGCTCATATTTTCCGGTCAGACCTCGGTTTGGAGTAGTTGCTGCTTCTCAATAACTGACCATCAAAAGATCTATCAACCTTTCTGGGCTGTGGTTTCACCATGAAACACTTGGATAACGTGATTTACTCCATAATCATTTAAACATTAATAGAAATATATCCTAACCCTATCACAATTCCTGACACAAAATAAGCGCATAATAAATTATACTCTATTTTACTACTATTTCATTCTCCTTGGATTCAAAACCTGAGATTTGATGCCTGGTGTTCTTACTTTTAAGCCATAACTATTGTTTTCTATTATATACTTACCATTATTAAATTATCACAAAATCCAAAATAGCAGAATACAAATTAGTGAGATTAGATTGTATTTTTCAACCAATGAACCCTTGGATGGACGGAACAACAGGTCAATGTTTCTCTCTCTCTCTCTCCGCCCCCTCTCCCTTACTATCTCTCTAGAATCAGTAAATTAAAAAACAATTTTAAGCATTTTTGTAAGTCATATATTTTATAACTACTCTTCCAAGTAAAATGTGGCTTTGATACTCACTCTGTATCAAATGTGAACATTTTGAGGATGAATGCAAGGTCATTTAGTTGTCGAGTGTGATGACACTCTTACCAAGTTCAGATGGATTATCTCCGGCCTTCTCAAGACTTCAGTCAGTAAAAAAGTCTTAAAGAATTGTGTAAGAACAGAAAAAATGTAATATACATTGTTGTGAACAATAACTCTACAAGGTAAAACTCCTTCCGCATAATTTGTAGCTTAAATTCATGCAGTTTTATTCTGCAAAAGAAAGTAATTTAAATATTTATAAAATGTGATTTACATGAAAATACATCCTACTTTTCATTTACTGTGCTGTTCTTGTGTCACTCAAAGTTGCCTTCTTTAAATATACATTTGGAAACAAATTATATTATGATCCAAAATACAAAAAGTAAATACAATGTGGAATGGGGGAGCTTGGAGGAAAGTGACTGCAGGCACAGTGAAAAGAAACTAGCTTGTTGAATTTTCACACACTGAACTCCTGAACAAGCTTATTTAAATCTATTTTCCTTTATGAATTATACATGGCTATCATCACCAAGTTACACTCCCAGAGTAAAAAAACATCTTAAACGACAACTTACTGATAAGCTGTCAAATGGGGAAAATTCATTCATTGCTTCAAATCTGTAGTTGATTTTTTATTAATATTCTAAATGATTTTCTAGCAATGCATTTGGGTTACCTTTGACTTTCCAGGAAGAAATATATAAGAATGCTTGATCCATCCTATTTTTCACTTTACTGTATCACAAATCTGCGTATGTGGTTGTAAAAACAAAGACAAAGATTTTTGTTCGGGGTCTTTTTGCAGAATATATGTTGGTTTTCCTTCCCTCACATGCCTGGACCAGCAGGTAAGATTATGCAGGTGTTTGCCTGCAGGTAAATACTGCTAATTAGGGAACAAACTAGGCAGTGGAAACCAATCTGCAGGTATTTTCAGGTAAAACTGTTGAAGGGACAAGGCTATGAAATGATTCATGCCGTTTCAATAACTAGAAAGCTGTTTTCTTTTGATTAAACTTACATGCTGCTTAATTCTCTGATAGATGAGTTATGGACATGATAAGGCAGCCATTGTTTCATATAAATGTCTGGATAAAAATACTAATAATAATAACATCAAAAATGTAATTATAGCCTTAGTATTAAAGAAAAATGGTCAACATAAACTTAGCTTTTATTAGGAAAAAGGCATTGTCTTTTTACAAGTTGGGGAGCCAATGTATTTCATAAAAAGGAACCAGGATGGGTGGGCTTCAAACCTCACCCTGCAGTGGCCTATCTTCCAAAGACACAAGTTCCCAACAGTGCAGTCGCACCCATCATCTGAGTTATTTGTTTACAAAGTACACCAAATATTTTTTGTACTGGATTAAAGAGATGTAATTCCTGCCCCCAAGGGCTTTACCTCCTGATCCAGGAATACCACCCTCACAAACCTCAATTCTTACTTTTACGCTCTGTTACCGACCAGCATATAGGCAATTTCCTGGGCGGTCAGCCAGAGCACAGGTCGTAGCCCTGACTCTAAATAAAAGTATTGTCGAAGCTGTGCTACTGTAGTTTGGGCACAGCAGTGACACAGAGCAGTATCTGTATTGATTCCTACTCAATAGGTTGCCTCCTCCATCTTTGTCTAAAAGGGAATAATAAATGACAGAAATTTTACAATTTCAAGCTCATTGAAATGGCTATGGAAGAAAGTAATGATCAAGTATAATTAAATTGTGGAAAACTGGAAATGTGAATTTAGAAAACTAAAAATTTAGGGATAAATATATGTTAGATTCGAGGCACTCAGTATCAATGTGGTGTATGAGGGCACGTGTGCATATCCATATATGCACACACATCCATACATATGATACACACTCACAGATGTGCACATGCACATACACACCCCTCAGGCATATCCTTAAAAGTAAACAGGCATTCAAATGGTTAAAACTCACCAGAACCTTTTATATTCCTTGATATTTAGATAAAGAAATTGACATCGGTGTTACTTTTATTTATTAGAACGCATTTCATTTAATCATCCACTTTATTTCTTATAAAAGCTTATGGTAAACATGAAGGTTCAATCACCGAGAAATCAGCTCTTAGTTTTTGAATCATTACTGAAAGTACATCACTTCACGTGCCAGGAAGAAATTCATACCTTACATGTAAAATCAAAAAGTGTGAGATGCAATAAAAAATGGACTAAAATCTACATGATCTATGTTATGAAATAAGATTTTGAAGTTGACAATAGTAAATGCTACATTAGCTAATGTAAACAATATCTCAGAAGATAATAAGAAAGAGTGACCTCTGTGATATGTATAATTATTCCCTTTGGAGGTTCTTAATGAGTTTAATAAAACTTTTGATGTTTAATTGTCAAACGGATGCAATGAAGTGACTGAGGCCCTGGAATTCTCTGTGGCCCAACTGCATCAACCCACAAAAATAATAGTCTTAGCTACCGTTGGCCTATCCAAGCACCAATGAATCCAAATGCTTCCAAATCTCAGTCCCATGCATACTGATTGCATGATAAAAGGCAAAACTTAAGAAATGTCATTGACTAACCAACCTAAAGCTGAGTGCATGATGTGTTTGTATTTCTAGGGGTTAATTTAGATTAAAGTTGCTAGAACTAAATGAAGAAGTATATAGGTAAAAATAAGTTTCTGTAAAATGTTGAAAGTAACAGGCCAGTTAAAATACCTTAAAATATTTCTAAATATTTAAACATAGTTCTACACATATTCATTCAAATAATTATAATAAATGACCAATAGCAAGCCATTTCCATCTTGATCTATGCTCCCTTATTGAGTATTTCAAAGAGGAACAGTTTCCACAAAACAGAAATGACATGAGAAAAGTGTTTGTATGGCATGGTACCTTGAACTGTTTCTAGAATTAACTTGTAATCTTGAAGTTGGATGGCTTTAGAGTTCTGTGGGTTGAGATACTCATCTTTCCTTGGGTTTCATATCCAAGATTTGTACATTGAAAATAATAATGATGATGATGATGTGTAAGGGACAAATGTTTTGTATCTTTAGTATCATAGATGCAGAGGGGAAGAAACTCCACCTGAGGAGATGAACTACACTGATTGTACCCATAAGCATGGAGCTGCTTCTATAATGGGGGACTTGGAAAAGGGTGAATGCGTTCTGCACGTGGAGATGCATATCTTGAGGCTGAAATGGTAGACTGTGATAGGTGGAATTATAAAGCGTTCCCCAAATTCTCACCACTTGGTAAACTATATACTTCCCTCCTCTCGAGTGTGTATAGAGTGGGGGAGGGCTGTGAGTATGAGGGTGTCACTCTGTCATTAGGTTACATTGTATGGTAAAGGTGAAATGACTTTGCAGATGGAATAAAGGTCCCAAACAATTAGTTGATTTGGAGTTCATCAAAAGGAACATTTTCCAAGGTGGGCCAGAATTAATCAGGTGAAAGCCCTTAAAAAGGGACTGGAACTTTCTTGAGTAGAACAACACGTTTCTTAGGACTTGAAGAAAATAGCTGTG
Source organism: Anoura caudifer (assembly GCA_004027475.1). Lineage (NCBI taxonomy): Eukaryota > Metazoa > Chordata > Mammalia > Chiroptera > Phyllostomidae > Anoura > Anoura caudifer. The sequence continues at coordinate 16,128 of PVKU01003954.1, forward strand.
TTGTAAACTTCCTGTGGGGTGGGTCTCCAGTTTCTAGGTTCTAAGGGTCTCAGTCCTGTACCTGCAAGGAACCACCAAACTCCTGAATGAGCCTGAAGTGAGAATGCAGCAGGACCCACACTTGATTATAGTCTTGTAGGGTCTGGGGCAGTGGCCTCAGATGAAACATGCTTGGACCCTTGACACACAATAAATATGTGTTGTTATAAGTTGCTAAATTTGTTGGAACTTGTTATGGGCTAATAAAAAGCTAATGCATTTAGCATGTAATTTTGTGAGGATTGGAGATCATAAATATGAAGTGTGGAATATCACAGAGGTTGAATGACCAGCATAAGGAATCACATTTACCATTACTGGAAAGGTTAAGTCCTATAATGACAGAGACTAGAGTTACTGGACAGAGTAGAGGCAAGTGTTTCAAATTATTAGAAAGAATTGAATGTGGAGAAAGAGGAAGAATTCCAGCACCAGGAAACACACCACCAAGTCCGCAATACTTCGGGCAGCCTTTTTCTTTATTGGGAAGGTCTATCCAAGGACGTTCCGATTTCATGAATCAGTACAGCTTCATGGCTCTGCCTCCAGCTTTCTCACAGCTGGCATTTCCTGCTGCTGTACACAGTGTGCGCAGACTCTGCACGTTGGGAAGCCTGGGGAATAGGGCGCGGGTGCTCACCAGGAGCACTTCAGATGCTATAAGCTACTTGCTTCTTCCATTTGTGGAAAAGTCAACAGAGATTTTGCGATGTGACAGGACGAGGGAGAAGAGAGTGGGATTTGATTAGGTCAGTATGACTAGGAAATGAGAGTGGGCAGTGGAGTGATTGCCCTAAGTTTCCACTGTTTTACAGGCATTTTCATTTATTTCCTAGAAAATGCTGCTAATCTGATTGTGCACTGTTTGTAGCTGTCCTTATCCTGTTTTCTGATAAGAGTAGTGTTTATGTTTTTTCTTTCATTTCTGATCCAGATTTGGTTATCATGCAAGTCTAAAAGTTTCTCTTTATAAATGAAAGTTATTGATGGAAACCCATAGTCACAATAAGAGATTTATAGTGTTATAACTGTGCAGATATTTCTTTTGCAGTTGTAACTCTTACATCTGTAGAACATAGTGCAGATATACATGTCTACTCTCTAATAAAGCTGTCAATTTCTACCAATTTAATATACTTGGTATATCATTTGTATATTTCTGAGTCCTGCAGTGAAGGAATATTACAAGTGGGAAATCTGTCAATTAACCTGGAAAAAATTTGACTTGGGAAGGTTATCTGAAGAGACATTGGAAAGAAAATATTTTAAAGATATAACATGTTTAAGATGTTATGTTAAAAAATATTTTAAAAACATACATTTTTACATTGAATAAAATGTAAAAACAACAGTATGAAGTTTGTTTTTACTAAAATTCATAATCTGAATTATTTTAAATGAAAAGTTATTTTGTTAATTTGGTATGTTAATGAATGTGATTGCTTAAAATGTTTTACACCCAATTCTAAGAAGTATATTATAATAGTTATTCTGTTTATTCATTTAGTTACATAAGGCCCAAGACTAGTAGATTAAGGAGAAAGAAATTAATTGCTGACATAAATAAGAACTGCAGAGAAGTATCCAAAGCTGGCACAGTGGTCCATTGTTAACATCAGGCACCCAGGGTCTTTCCGTCTTTCTCCTCTGACTTTGTAAGTATGTCATGCTCTTCCTTTGTGCTGACACTTCATGGTGTTAATAAGGTCCATATTTTAAGTAAGACAAAAGAATAAGAGCAAATGACTGGTGAGGATTCTTTCAGGAGGGATGGAATTCTATGTACTTCTACCTACATCTCATTGCACTGGACTATGTTGCATGGACACCTTTAATTTCTAGATAATCTATTTTTAAAATGTAGCCATTGCCTTTCCAAACAAAATCATCATTCTCTTAAGGGGGAAGCAGGTATAGGTAGACAACTAGCAATGTTCCCAACACATGTGTGCTTGAAAAAGCTGTCTTAGAATAGTAGAAAAATCTGTTATGTTAGTATGCACAGAAATATTGTCACTCCTTAAGCCATTTCTATGGGCTAAGTCTTTCATGTAATGAATATTACTATGAATTATATAAATAAAAATAGTACGCATGAAGTTGTGATATTAAATCTTTCCAGCTCAATTAATGCACTGTTGAATGTCTTCAGTCATTCATGTATTTATTCATTCACGCATCATTCCTTCAAAAAATAAGAATAGAAAATCTCCTGTGTACCAGGAGCTGTGTTAGACACTCTGAATACAGTGAAGAGAAAGAGCAGTTGCCTTTTCCCACTATTATGACAAATGCAATCTGATGGAAAAACAAACCCCAAATAATCCCACAAAGAAATGTGAAATACAATGCTGAAAAATGATTAAAGAGTTACAACATACTCTGGAAAATTTAAAGGAGTATTTCATTTCTTTGGTGAGATGAGGAGTGCTAGAAAATTCTAGATACAACTATGAATCTGAAGTGATTCTGGTCTCAAGGAGATTACATTGGACAATTGTTTGAGACAATGAGCAGGCGACAAATCTAGACTAAAAAATTAGAATTCCAATATTTAGCATTTCTTTTACTAATATTTTTGCAAACACTAGTTACTTTATTTAGATTTTAAGTCAAGAACATGAACTAGAAAACTCTGAAATTCTCTTTGCTAAAATGTTTTTAATTGTTGTTCAAGTACAGTTGTCTCCATTTCCGCCCCTCAACACTTCCCCCTTTCCCACCCATCCCCACTTCCCACCCTCGATCCTACCCCTCTTTGGCTTTGTCCATGTGTCCTTCATACATGTTCCGTGACAACCTTTCCTCTTCTTTCCCTCATTGCTAAAATTTCTCTGTTGGCATATGATTGTGCTCACAGATTAGTACTGGGATCGATGCAGTTGTAACCCTAAACGTAGTGTGACACTTCAGTGAAATTGCCGATGGGATATTGTGCTCACCCTAACCCAGCTCATGCGGTTTCAGAATCACCTTTTGTTCACTGTTGATGCTATCTGTATGTTTGTTCTGGTGCTCTTTCTTACCTGCTCTCTGTCTTAGAGCTCCCAGCATGTATAACACACACAAGTGCCAGTGGTCAAAAGAGCATCTCCAGGTCAGTGTGGAGTGAATGGCTCTAGCCAAAACACTGCGGACACTATCCTGTGGATGATTCCAGATGCAGGCATATCTTGTTTTACTGCACTTAGCTTTACTGCAATTCACAGATTTTTTTTTTTTTTTTTTTTTTACAAATTGACAGTTTGTGGCAAATCCATGTCAAACAAGCCTCTTGGTGCATTTTCCCAAAAGGCACAGGTGGTAGCATTTTTTAGCAATAAAGTGTTTTTAATTAAGGTAAGTACATTTTTTTAGACATAAAGCTATTGTGCACTTAATAGACTTCAGTATAAAGTAAACAAACATTTTATATACACTGGTAAAACAAAGCAAATTGTCTGACTTTATTGTGGTATTTTGTTCTATCACAAAATATTTAAAATTATTTAAATCTGGAGTCAAATCTGCAATATCTTTGATGTATAAATATATTCTTTATTCAAAGACAATGAGTGACACATTATTTAATGGCCATAAGTCAAAATTTATCCACTGTAAAGAAAAGTCCCAAAATAATGAGCCCTGAAATATAAATATTTCTGAAAGTTACCTTTAACTCATTGGTGTTGAGAATACCCCTTCTAAAAGTTCTTACTGCTGAGGCTATGGTTCTTACCCTTGCAACAGTGAGAGAGCATTCTGCTACTGTGCATTCTTGTCAGGTCCTCAGTTGAAGAAATAGATCATTGACATGCTGATCCACTAGACACCCAACCATGTACAACAGGGACGGCCACACTTAAGCTTTCCCTCATTGTCCTTATGAGCGCGGGGACATACAGCTGCCACAGTTCTTGCTCTGAGCATTCTCTTTCTAATTAATAGTTCTGCTTCTGTGTACCTAGGAGAGGCAAATAGCTACTTGGTTTAATTCCAAGTGCCAGGAATAGCTCCTTTTGACTTAAGAGAATTTCCTCACCTATTCATTAATGGCTGAAATTTAATAAATAATGTTAATGCCTTCCAACACATAATTAGTCATTAAAATTTAAATATGCCAATGCAATATTACATTGCATAGCAGTGTCCAATAAAAAATCACTCTCATACATGTTATTTTTCTTACAATCTCCTAGGTGGTGGGCAGAGCAAGTGCATTTGGTCCTATTGTACAATTATGGGAGCTGAGGCTAAGAAGACTTTTCCTGGAAATAACATGATGTTTAAGGTTTTATAACTCAAGTTATACAGCTTGAAATCCTATGTTCTTTCTATTTATTAATTTATTATCTACAGAATATTTTGACACATATACAGAATAAAGCTGACTTCATATCCTCTGAAATTGTTTTGAAAAAATGGAAGTTGACACTAAAAATATCACTAGCCACTGGAAAAAATTAAGAAGGAGTGGTACTATATTTTGGCAAAGTAAAGGGGCAGAATAACAGAAAAAGTGAAAACTGGAGTAAAATGGCATCTTTGTTATTTTTCTGGCATACTGTAAAGGACACTCACTTCTAAGACAAATGTAGATTTGAATTCCACCTTTAATGTACCTGTCCAGATTTCCCAGCACCATTTATTGAACATGCTATTTTTACTCCATTTTATGCTCATGCCCCCTTTGTCAAATAGTAATTGACCATAGAGACATGAGTTTATTTCTGGGTGGTCTATTCTGTTCCATTGATCCATGTGTCTGTACCTATGCCAGTATAAGGATATGGGAAAAATGAACTCTGGTGCACTGTTGGTGGGAATGTAGACTGGGGTAGCCACTGCAGAAAACAGTATGGAATTTCCTCAGAAAACTAAAGATGGAACTGCTTTTTGGTCCAGTGATCCCGCTGCTGAGACTATACCCTAAGAATCCTGAAACACCAATTCAAAAGAACATATTCACCTCAATGTTCATAGAAGCATAATTTACAATAGCCAAGTGCTAGAAACAGCCTAAGTGCCCATCAGTAAATGAGTGGATCAAAAAACTGGTACATTTACACAACAGAATACTACACAGCAGAAAGAAAGAAGGAGCTCCTATCCTTCGCAACAGCATGGATGGAACTGGAGAGCCATATGCTAAGTGGAATGAGCCTGATGGCAAAAGACAAACACCATATGATGTCACCTACAAGTGGAATCTAATGAACAAAACAAATAAGCAAATAGAACCAGAAACATGGAAATAGGAAAAAACTGACCAGAGGGGAGGGGAGAGGGAGATAAAGGGTGAAAGAAAGGTAAGGATCAAGTCAAGGAACATGTATAAAGGACCCGTGGCAATGGACATCAGGACCAACTGATGGACCTGAGGGTGAGTGGGGCAGGGGAGAGCAAAGGGGAAAAATCGGGATCACTGTAATTGAACAAAAATTAAAAAAAAAATAATTTAAAAATTCTAGCTTTATAACTTACTAGTTTTGTGACCTTAGGAAAGTTCCAGAAACTTTCCTCATAAAATATAAATAATAATCCATAAATCATAAAAGTATTAAATGAGAAGATAAATATATACTTAGCATGGTCCATACTGTCATGCTAGCTAGCTGTAGTAGTGATAGTAGAAGTACTAACAACAGTGGTGAAGTAATAATGGTAGTAATAGTAATGGTAATAATAGAATTTAATGAGATTTTTAAATGGTGGTAAGATGTTTATCACTGTTTACTAATGGCTGACATTGTTTCAACACTAAGTTTTTCTAACATTGTCCCATTCTAAATATTTGATATTTGCCATTTAGTGACTTCTGGTTCAAAACTCTAGTTTCTTTCTTTCTCTCCCTCTCTTTATTAATCCTCTAACCTCTTCTCCTTCCCCTGAAGACTTTTATATTCAATTTATGCTAATGAACATATGGATATATCCTTAGCTCTTTGCAAGTCAATTTTATGAAAAAAATCTGTTAAAAATAATAATTAAAACCTTGTTTCTGTAAATACATTACTTTGCTAAAATAGCTAAAGCATCGATGCTTCCTTAAAATAGGAGGCGGCACTCTTCTTGTCAGTTCATGAGGCCATCTGTGGTGGAACCAAGAAAGGCTTGTGTGGCTTTTGCTTTTAATTAAAAAAAAAAAAAAAAAAAAAAAAAAAAAAAAAAAAAAAAAAAAAAAAAAAAAAAAAAAAAAAAAAAACTTGAAACCTGGGATGGATGCTGGAGCATATACATAGGTCCAATGATTTAGTTTGTGAGCACATTGGAGAAAAGTAGACAATTGAAGGACTCTAAAATGAAAGGTTTTGGGAATTCTAGAGCAACCCAGGGGAACTGAAGGTAGGTGTTTCACAACTTGATTTGTTTACTCCCTCAAATTTTACAAGTTCTTTAGTCAGGCATTCTCTGAAGGGTTAAAAATACAAAGATATGGTGATACCTTTTTGAGCCTCTCTTTTTAAAGCTCCAAACTTTATGAAAGCAACCAGTTAGGTAAAAACCCTGAATTTATATTTGAGCCAAATAGTCCCATGGATTTGGTAACTCAACCTCTTGCAAAAAGCATCAAGTGTAAACTGTAGTTGATCACCACAAGAGATTGCAAACCCGTATTGGCACTCCAGCGTTGTGAGAATCCAAGTACTTGAGGCCAAGTATGAGAGAATAATCTATACAATTTTCAAGTCCTGAAGGTTGGCTCTCAGAGATTTCATCCTCAGTGCTAAACAAAAGGATACCATACAGCCATATCCACAGTTAGTTCCACAGTTGTCAACAATTAAAGGGAGGCTATTGACTAAGGAGGAGAGTAGCAAAAGATGAATACCTTTCAAGACAGTTCGGGTAAGGTGCATTGAGCAGAACATAGAAGGGAAAAAGAATGGATGACTAAGAATGTGACTGAAGTACAAGTAGAGAGGGGAGAGGTAAAAGTGTGCCTTGTTACTTCAAATTACTAGAGGGGGCATTTATGCAAGAACACAAGAAGAACTTAATCTGGCACTTCTGACATGGTCCCTTATACTAACACCTATTCTATGGCTGGGGGTCTGCTCACTTTAATCATGAAATATTGAGCTGTGTTTGAATCTTGACTTTTCAATAAACTAATTTGAATCTTAGCTTTTCCAAGAACTAGTTCAAATCCTAACTTTTTCATTAACAAACTGATAAAGAGAGCACCACTTCCTATTTTAAATAAACATCAATTCTTCAGAGATATTTAAATGAAGTAATATTTTTTACAGAAGCAAAATGTATAAGGTAAAGTTTTAGTTACTTCATAAGTTACTGGAGAAAATATTTACCTCAAAAGAGTTAAATTTTATGTGTGTGAAATTTGAAGTACCAGAGTGGAAGAATTGGCAGATAGTGGTAGTTGAAAAAAACCCTAATTTGCTTAATAATTGCACATTGGTGATTCTAGCAGCTTCAAACCTGCTTTTTAGAGCAGTTAATAAAATTAATAGTGAGATTAGAACATGTTTCCCTTGAAGTAATGCTAGGCATTTCTACCACTGATTTGCATATTGACAATCTATATTGAATGGATATTGCATATTCATGACAGCCTCCAAAACAGTGAACTTAACATTGACTTTAAAGTCATCAAAGCTTTTCTTCTAAATTATATTGCTTAGTCCTGATAGACTACTATTTACCCATCAACTTGCCATATTCTGACCAGCCACACAAATGTGCTCCCTGAAAAACTAAATAGGATAATATTTCCTCTCCCCTCCCTGAAGGGCATGTGACTACAAAGCCTAAGTCTCTAGAATGCTCTCTGAGCGTCAATGAAACACAAAAATCCAACCAACCTGAACATGAAAGACCTCCAAAAACAATATGTCCCAGCTGCAGGCAGTGTGAGCTCCACAGAACAGATATCAAGCCTTGGGCTATAGTACAGGAGACATGCAGGGCTCTTGATCAGGAAGAACAATGATGGGAATAAGACATTTTCTGGGTAGAACCCTATCTACATGGATCAAACCCAAAGGATCATTCTTGATTCTCACACTGTCCCTTTTTACACAGCTTCCTGGGGACAATAGCCAATTGTTTCCCTAATTGGGCCATTATCCAGCACTAACCTTCTCACAAATAATAATAACAGCAACAACAGTAACTAATGTACTGTTAATGGTAGCTTCGAATTTCAGATAGAAACCGAGATAGTTGATCATTACTTGACTGATCTTTACAGGAGACAATTAGTCTTCAGATATCCCAATGAGTGATAATTTTATGTGGATGTGGGACTAATAACAAAATCTGTGTCTCCTACTAATAACTTGAGCTTACTTAATTTTTCTCAGTTTAGATATAGTCTTATGACTAATAGTGTCATGAGTTCTAGTACCATGTCATCTATTAACTTACCGTATGACTTAAAAAGCACCTTAACTTCCTTTTGTCTTAGAAACACTAAGAAAGAGAGAAAGAGAGAGAGAGAGAGATGAACCAACAGCACCCACCTACATTGTGATATCGTGAGAAATGAGCAGCATCATGGTCAAATTTCTGACCTATTTGTAATGGTTTGCAGGAAATTTATTTGAGATTTGGCACTGTTGAGTTCTTTTATCATGGAACCACCCACTGTCCTCCCTCCAGGGCTATCATGATTCACTACCAAATTATTTGTCCTTGGGAATATTGTTTTTCTTTATCCCTTTTAACTTCCTTTGATCTACTTTAATCAATTCAATATCCTTAATTGTTTTTTATCTGGAGACATTCATTGCATCTATTTCTCCTGATACGACCTATTCCCCCAGTATGGCACTTTAATTTCCTTACAAAATCTGGACCAAAATAAGAGGATGTTGCATGTGAACTGAAAAGGCAATTGGTGTGGCTGTGAAATTAAAACTGCTTTATATACTGTTTCAACGCAGTACTTTTGGACTTTGATGTTTCTTAACAAATAGCCCAAAGGTATATATTTTCATGATATTTTCCCTTTTAAATAAAAAATGAAATAATCTTTTATATATTAAACTAACAGTGGGCTAGTCTATTATATGTCTATAATGAAGTGAAATTTGTTTCACCTAATAAAGTCATCGAGTACTGCCAGCATACTGTGCCAAAAAGATATGGGAATCTTGATTATCTAAGTACAGTAGATGTTGTGATTTACTCAAAATGAATTTGTTCTGATTTAAGAAATGGAATCAAATGTGGAAATATTGAGATATTAGCTGCACTCCAACAAGTGTAGGGATGCAGAGGAGGGGGGAAAAGGCGGAGATACTGCAGATTTCATCAGGCTCCTCTGAAATAACATGGATATAGTTGTATCATCTTGAGAACTTGGTTTTAGGAGTTACAAAATGTCGGCAATTCCTTCACTGCATATGGGATGACTAATTGTAAAAGCAGTGTGTAGTTCAGAAGCACCCAAGCTGAAGAAAATTCAAACTCCCTGCCATGAATAGGCAAAGAATTTCTGCTTGGTTTCCTGCATCAGTCTTTGCAGTGACCACTGCACACCACTGAGATCTCAGAGCTTCTGTGAACTGACTTCTTTTCCTTCCCTCACAGGGAGGTACTTAGACATCTGGCAGGAGTGGGTATCAGACCACAACTAAAACTTTCCTTGACTCACTGGGAGAAAGGTAATGATTTCTACTGGGGCTCCCCAACTCAAAATACAAATCTGCTGTTCCCGTGTCCATCATCATGCCTCAGGGGTCACTTATCCTTTTAAGCACTGCACCTTTTGTATTTGCTCACTGTTTAACTCTACAAATTTGGCATGAGCTTGTTAGTATCATGTTTTAGTTGTAAACCTATAGTAATAAGCTCATAGTAATAAAGGTCAAACAAGTGGGTCCTAAGGCACACTGAGCCTGAGGGATCACTGTACAAAAACATGACAAAACTGAAGCTGTCTAACTTCAGGCACATCATGAGAAGGCAGGGTTCTCTGAAAACAAACAAACAAAAAAAAACAAAACAAAACAAAATAATGCTGGGGAAAATAGAAGGCAGAAGGAAAAGAGGAAAACCAAATATGAGATGGATTGAATCCATAAATAAAGCCATAGTCATGAGTCTGCAGGAGCCGAGCGGAGCTAGTGAGGGCAGGAGATTATATATATCATTCATTCATTGTGTCTCCAGGAGTCAAAGCTAACTCAGTGGCATGCAACGTGCAGTCAGGGTCGTGGCTTCCTAATTTACTGTTTCTTGCTGATATTGAAACTGACTGATATTAACTGTTAGCTTTATTTTCTTTCTCATGGAAAACACAAATGCCCCTTTAAAAAAACTTTTATGCCTTTGACAATAGAAACATGTATTGGTAGTGTTGGGCAGTAAGCTGGACTAGAAATAATTTGCAATTTTCTCTCAGTTTGAAATGAATTCATGAAAAGAGTGCTGTAAACTCCTCGATTTGACTAGAAATTACTTTGTATACTTAACTCCCCAGGTGTAAGTGGAAGGGTTGCCTGTTCTACATCCTTCTCTGCACAACACTAATCCTTTTTAGTAAACCAGAGTATATTGAGTTTATAGAGCAGGGTTTCCCTATCTTTAGACATCCAGTAATGTCCCTTTTAATACTTCATCACAAATTAACCAGAGTCTCCTTCCTTGTTTGCTGATGGGTAGATTGAATTAGGAAGCACTCCTTTACCAGATCCTAACACATACCAGCCTCCTTGTCTTAATGCAACCCAGTCAGTGCCGAGATAATTAACAACACTCACTGCTCCAACCTGGCTCTCTCTATTTTTTCTCCATGCAAATATTCCTCTATCTAGTTGTTCCACATTGGTTGATTCATTTACACACACACTAATCCATCAAGCATTTGTGAAGTGTCTACTCTAGCCACCACATTGACCCAAGTCCTCAGGAACAAAAATAAATAACTAGGTTCCCCGGGGTAGCATACAGTATTATGGAGGATAGAAGACAAACTTTTATTTTATATACATAAAGGCAGAATTAAGCAATTACAGCATAATACTATATAAATAATATGCATCAGTGCTATAGAAGTGCAAACTGAAAATATGTTTTCTATGAGCCACTGTGACAAAAGAGGAAATGGGTTTACACTGAATTGCAATGACAATTTACTGAAGAAAAAACAAGAAAATGTGTAAAGCAGGGGGATTCTTGTGAATAAAAAAAAAGTGGCTTGAAACAAGTGTAGTTTGGATGGTGGAAAGGATGCCGACCATAACTGCAGTTGGATAACAACCTCCCCCCCTCCATGCGGTAAGTTGCATTTTTAGAAAAGCTGAGCGCCCGTCTGTTTTGTTTTGCTTAATTCTGACACTGAATGTATTTGACTGTGGATGTCTTGTTTCTTATGTCAGATTCAGAAGATATATTTCTATACAGTCTTAAAACTTTAACTTTTTTTTAGGAAAACTTCACTCTGAGTTTGGCCTATACTGGAATACAATTTCTTCTCCTTTAGAGCCTGACCATACTCCCTCTCTCCATGTTCATGACTGAGAAATGCAATAAGTCCTTCTGTTACAAATCCAATTTTGTGGACATGTCTTGTTAAGTCTCATAAGGATCACATTTATTTTATGATGACCATGAGTGGAACAACTTAAATTAAGTGAGCACTGTTTCCAAAGCATAGAGGAAGATACAAATTATATGACATACTTGCTTGAACATATTTAATGTATGCATAGCATACTTATTTGACACATTAAATAATTAATTAAATGTGTTGTAAACAGTATCTGACTATTGACCATCTAACGAGTAGTACTGAAGGCCAGAACTGAGTTTGGAAGAGGTAAGATCTCCAAGACAGAAAATAGAAAAAGAGAAGAATCTCTGGCCAAGGAGAGAGCTGAGAATGCCTGTTTTAAGAGAAACATAATAAACTAATAAAAAAGGCACTGGAGCAGAGTCAGGAAACCTTATAAATAATTATCTAATTTTCTAAGCCTCCATTGCCTCTTTGCTTCCATCACCTAATAGAAATTATTATGTCACCTTTCTGCATTTTACAAGGGTTTCGTGATGTTTTGATAGTGAGATAACTGTGACTCTGACCACTCCTCAGTGCTCTATATGTTGTACAAATGTAAAGCGATTTCAGGAAGCAGAAAAACACAACAAAAGCAATAATCAGAAGACGACTGCCATAGCTTTAACAGTGTTGTGTTTCCTCTCTCTAATAATTGAATTTAGTATATTCATATTTGTAAATGGAACACACATTTCCTAGAGTGCTAAAGGCCAGAATCTAAGCAGAAAAAAATGAGAAAGCAAGTGCCTTATTTGATAATTCTCCTGCCATATTCCCACCTTGGTTTTCTCCATGTGCAGCAGTGGCTGATACCTGTGTGGGAAGGACTTTTATGTTCAGATTCTAGGTGTGTCTTTAAGCTTAAGTAGCTGGTCCACTTTGTCCTTCCTTGTCTGATCTGAAGGTCAGAGGTTGGCTATTCAATCAGAATGTAATTATTGAGTCACGCAAATCCCACCCTACTCTCTTCAACTTCTCCAACCTCTCTTTTCACAATGAGAAAAGAAGAAAAATGTGCTCCGCCACAGTCCCAGGGTGATATCATAAAAATTTATTCTGAACAGATAAAATACATTACTAGATAAGTGAGAAAATGTGCCACCATCATTGTTAGTAAAGGGACTATGATCCCAAGTAAGAGATTTCAGGAGAACTCCTTGTCCTTTCCACTGTTCCATTCTGAGATCTGTGTCATTTGTACCTGCTCTGTATTGATATTGCCTTGGGTATTTTATCTGTCTCTTCATCTTGAAGTTTCATCCACAAGAAGTTACTTTATCAGTAAACTTAAATTTCAACCTCTAAACATGTTACAGAATCAAATTAAACTACAGATAATTTTGTTCTGAAAACTGAGTGTCATCTGTAATTGCAACAGTGATGGGGGAAAAACATCCTAATTTTAAGCCCTTTGTTATGAATCCATATCTTCTCTGTGAAATCAGAATGTCAGTCTTGCATCCTGTGGAACCAAATAAAAAAATGGACCATGCAGTTACACAGGATATGACACTGACTCAATAAGGCACTGGGGTGTATAAAAAATCACTGGTACAGAGAAAAAGGATGAAAGTAATATCGGCCGACATTTTTTTATTATTAGTGTTCTTTTTAATATCTAGCATTTTATGCCCTTTATATTGGGCACTGAATCTTATGATCAATAACATTTAAAGAAATCCTGATTTAGGCACTCACATTCTACATTTTAAATATTTATTTTTTAATCTGCTTACCTACTTCTTTTAATTATTTGCCTAATTATATAATTTAACAGGTAAGGCTTTTCCAAAGAAGACATGCAAAATAAAGTTGTATCGCTTTAGTGAATTGTTTTAGTCACTCAAGCATGGGAATGAGCTAGGTTTCTCTCTTTGCTACATTCTTGCAATGTTGTACATGTTATTTTACTTTAGTTCTCGTATGACTGCTTTAAAAGGGGAAAAATGACAAAAATTTGTTTATTTGTCAATACATACATGACATTTCAGTGCTTCAAAAATTATTTTTGTATTTTGATATGAAAATAATTTTTAATTGTTTACTATAGTTTTTATCTTAGTTTTCTCTTTATAAATACCTAACATGATTTTCATATTTTCTGTTCTCAATAAAGTTAAATGTTTTAAGACATGTTAGACAGATAAAGTTTTGAAACATCTTTTGAAAATGATTTAATTTGGTTAGAACACTTGTTACATGAAATTAACTATAATTTTTCAAGATAAAACAGTGACTATTCTCTAAATATATGTCCAAAGTAGTACTTACTGTTTGAAAAACTATCCTCTTTTTGGCTATTTCCCCTGAAAGGCTTAGGTTGTAATGTTACCAACATCTAAAAGTATTTTTTCAGTTCAAAAATAAGATATCAACTTACTAAAGTATCTTATGTTTTTTTTTGTTATGCACAATTTTGAAAATATATTTAAAATATTCTAAATGCCAGTACTATTTAATTTATACTCAATAAATGCTATGCAATAAATAAGTTTTCTAAATCTTTTTGTTTTTTACAACTAAAAAGCAAACCAGTATTTTATGACATGCCAAGTTACAATTATTACATCACTTAACTTTTTGCGAATCTCTGTTGTGTGAAATCCAAGGCATACAAACGTGCGTCTGAAGCACAGGTGACTGTTTGGGTAGGTTGGTGCATAGGAAACGTGAGTCCTGTTCACAGAATACAGACGCGGAGGATTATTACTTTCCAGTTAAAAATTGACAGGACTTCTAGTAAATACAAGTCCAAGTTGTAAGCCTCAACCAGCACTAACACATTTTTTCTTCAAAGAATAGAAAGAGTCATGTGATTAACAAACTTAGAAGTAGCACAATGAAGGGAGTTAAATCCTAGTAAGCTCATGGTTCAGACATGTTAAGGTACTCCCTTTTTAGACTCATAACCAGATGGAAGAGACAGAATTTTACACTGTTTGATGAAAGCTGGCTAAAACATGCATGCTTTTTAAAATTTTTTAAGTTGATTAAAATCATTTCCACAAATTCATACCCTTAGAAATATGGAAAAAAAAATTAAGATAGAAAATGTCTGCTCATGCAAGGCTAAAAGGCTATACTACAGTTTTAATTACTAGCTTCATTTAACTTATAAAAACTTAATTCTGAAAAGTATGATGTGCACTTTGGGTCTAGAGGAAGTATAGTTATTTTGAGGACTTTAGGTAATAAAGTTACAAAGCATTTGCTGACCTCTGTCTTCTTTATAAGTGAGTATCATAAAAGTACTAGTTAAAAAAGGAAACAAAAATCTGACAGAAAAAAAAAATGTTTATTTTAAATGACACCGAATTGTTTGTTTCTTTGAGAGAGGAAGAAATCAGCTGAAAGGGGAAGAGTTCAACTCAATCGGCTTAGGCAGAAAAAAGAAAGTAAATGTATTATATTCTTCCTCAGAATCACTGAATTCACTGACCTCTAAAATTAATATTTTAACTAACATGTACCATATAAATAAAACTAAATGCATTAATAACAACAATAAACTGTAGCATTTTAAACATATTGTGATTGATGATTTAGCAATGTTGAGGGCTGCAGACAGAAAAAGTAACCTTAAAAGTTAAACTCTTAGATCAAACCAATTTCCCAAATCTGAAACAAAATCCAAATAGTGGAGATAAGAGGGAAACTGCCTCACAGATTCAGTTTTATGTGTGGATTAATTCACCCAAGTGAAGCAAAACAGGGTATGGCACAGACAGACAGATTTGTTTCCACAGGAAAGAGAGCAATGTGGTTCTCCTTAATTTAATGACTAAACACCCTGCTGACGATATTCCCATAGGTAGAGTAAAATGCTTTGCACAATCACACTCAGTGAAGAAGTCCCTGTCATAAGAAATCGACAAATAATGCATCTTGGGTGCCAAGAATCTTCTATACAACAAGTAATAGGCTTAATCCAAATTTAAAACATGTTAAATGGACGGTCAAAACTCAGGAACAGATAGTGATGGGTAGGTGGAAACAGTTATACTCCAAAGGACAATGCAGGCTCAGTGCTTGTTTGTTTGTTTGTTTGCTTTATTTTGGTTGGTTTTAAAAAATTAAGACAACTAAATTTAGACACTTTGTAAGACTAAGTTATAGAGACTTTTCTCTGTTAAAACTGAAAGTTATATATTTTCCTACTTAAGCTTCATAGATCTGGGGCTAGGAAAGAGAGATTATGATAACCCGAGGCATGCACAGATTATCAGACTAGATGAAAAGCCATTATAGAAAAAGAACTGTGCGGGAAAAGTATCCATTTTTATTTTCAAACAGACTCTGGGTCAGGTATATGCCTGTTGCCTATAAACCACCCACTTCTTTATATTTATGTTGGAAAGAGAGAGGAGATGTGAGTTCAATTTCAACTCTACTACAAACTAGCTATGCTGTCTTGGGCACAACCCCTCATTTCTCTGAGCCTCAGGATCTTCATGTTTAAAATGAAGAAGTTAAACTAAATATTCTTTAGTTCACCCATGCTAAAAGTTTCAATGCCCTTTCTATAGCAGTAACTTCTCTTGCCATTTTAAATTAATTTTCTTTTCTTTTTCTTTATTTTAAATTAAAAGCAGGTAAACACAGATGTTTTTTCATAATTTCTATAAGATCATTTCCCCATTCTCCTCTCATCTATCTGTTCTAACATGATTCTACTCACAGTCATCAGCAACATTAACTTTTATGGTTGTTGAAATACATTATTTTTGAGCTAACAAAGTTTAAAAAATGTAAAAAGTTAACCTTGGGTAATTTATCCAATCTATTCTGTGCACTGAATTATTTAGCTTTAATGTTTCAGAAGTTGAGGCTGTGGAGAGCAGTTGAATTGTTTCTAGAGAAGAGGAATCAGAGAATCACGCCCTATATGGGTCTTAAGAATGTGAATGGATTCTGGCTCCTTAACAAGTCAATGACATGATAATTGGCAATTTTTCACTTACTCATATTAGCAAAAATAACTTGAGGATGGGTGGATGGACCACCAGACAGGAGGAGGTGGAGGTTTTAGTACAGGCTTGGCCACTCATTTCTCTGAAAAAGCTTTTAGTGGGAAAACTTTAATATCTGTCCCAAATTGAATTTATGATTATCAATATATGCATTTATAAAAATTAACCAAGTTCTTATTATTATATTGGACAAGAAATCTACTTTCTAAAGACAAACTTGAGAAGAAGGGTCTTATAGGTGAATACTATTTTTTTCTTATATTTTAATGTATTTATGGTTCTAAATTTGTTTTTATTTTTAATTGATGTCATCCTCCAATTTGAATTTACTTTTAACTGTAAAACTGAGCTCCTGTATTTAAGCACTAGCCACTTTAAAGATAAAAATAAAAGAAATTGTATACAGTGGTAGTTCAAGAGGAAAAAGGACAGGAAGGTACCCTAAGAAAGCCAATAGTTTTAAAAACTAAGTCCCTTTTAGAGTAAAGTGAGTATCATGTATCATGGGTTAGATGTGATATTTAGCTCACAGTGATATTGTGCTGTACATTTTTGGAACATAATTTGGCAAATATTATCTGGCAAAATGGGCACTTTTCTCATGGGTTTATTGCAAAGGTTACCCTGAGGTGTAATTTGTTGACATATAAAAACTACTATGACTGTAATTTCTATGAAAGGGGCAAATAGTAATCAACTGACTTGCCATTTTCACTAGTGGTTTAATCAAAGCTATATCTTAGCATTTTAAAAGTGATCCTCAATGTCAAAATTAAGCTGCATATCTGATTTCTAAGTCAATAACATAAGATTTCCATAGGGCTAAGTTAAAGACCCACATTCCATCATTGCCCCAAAAGTTCGTGTTTTAGTTTCCTTTATAGCCATCAAGGGTCCATTCTAATCAGAGACTTTGTGATTAGCTTAGCTTGTGTTTCAGTTCTGTGCTCTCTCTCCCATTGCTCTTCCTGTTATGTGGGAAAAGGAAAGAGAGAGACAGACAGACAGACAGACAGAGAGAAAAGAAAAGAAGAGAAAAGAGAAGAGAAGAGAAGAAAAAGAAGAGAAGAGAAGAAAAAAGGAAAGGAAAGGAAAGGAAAGAGAAGAGAAGAGAAGAAGAAAAAAGGTCCAGGCCAGGAATAATGGGGATGGTTTTCTATTAAGCCTTAGCAAAAATGCACAAAATACACCCAGGAAGCAATAAAATGTAGCTCACCTTGTGTTTGCTTTGATTGATTCTAAATATAAAAACAAGAATGTCGAAAAAAGGGGACATGGGCAAAGTGCGTGCTAAACACCAAGCAGACTGGCGCCACACTAATGGGGCCCTTGGAGGGACAACCTGTACGGGCACTTAATGTGGCCAGCCTGTGAATCATACTTATAACTCGTCTCACTCCACTGGAACCCTCAAGGAGTGTTTGTTAAGGAAGGGAGGAAAGAGAAAAAAAAAAAAAAAACACAGTGAGGCTGGGTGGCAGTCACGCACATCTTACCTCTCACCCAGCAGTGACCTTCGTATGTTTTCATGTTTATCTAAAAAAGATAAAAGGTATGATTGCTCAGGAATGAAAACATGGGTAACATTCAAACAGAGGAAAGCAGAAACAGCAGTTTCAGACTATGGGGGAAATGTAAACCAGCCCTGAGAAACATTTGACATTGCCTCTCCCTCCGCAGAGGTCATGGTTGTATTCTATGGAAACAAATAGGAGCCGAGGAGCAGACGGTTTTGATAATGGGGAGCAGGGCTCGCCTAGGTGCATGTCTTACTGTCAGAATTTGTAAGATCCTAAAACCAACAATATGGTTCCAGCCAGGACAAATGGCTTCAAATTTTCTGAACTGCAAAGAGTTATTAGACTCAGAGATTTAGGCAGCAAACTAGTAAAAACACAAAGATTTGATTGGGTTCAGTGTATGATATGTGTTATCCAGCAAAAAGGATTATGTAAGGCTCCAGAAAAATGTAATGAGGGGGAAAGTGCAACCTTTTCTTTGTGCAAAGTTGAAAAGGTAGGAAGCTAAGGAAACATACCCTTTGCCTAAGAGAAACTCCAGATCGGACTGCCTTTGAATCCAGTTACTGCGTTTGTCACTGGAGGTCTTAAGTGATACACACTTCTGGCACTCAAAGTTCATTCTGACCTTAAAAATTTCCTCACAAAACAATATTAAACCATGTCAAGCTGAAGTTGCTGAAAAGGAGCTTGTGGAGGTGTCTCCATATCAGGAATATATTGCAGTTTATGCAAAGTTTCTTCAATCACACCTTTTCCATTGATGAACACCAAAAAAAGGTAGTTAAATAAAAAGATCAATTTTTCATTTGACACAAAGTAAATCATTACTGTCTTCTGGGTTGTGCTGTACCTTTTCCCACTGTTTTTTTTCCATTTTCCATCATACCCTTGACCTTGGAGGTCAGCTGTCATTGGAAGATGAAGCTCTGAATAAACAGAGAAGACCCTGTGGTGTGTCTTATCTCTGCATTTTGCCTCAAATCTCCGGGCGGAGCTTTAAATTATTCATCCAGTAGTGCTCTCTCCGAGTTACACATCTCCATCACCCACTCCCCCTGCCTCCTCCCAGTTTGTGAGTGAAGGCGGTATCCTTGGGAACCTTATCAGAGATCGCAGATTCAGGCTCCAGAAATGAAATAAAAGAGGAAATTGGCTGTATTAGCATAAGAGGAGTCAGCCTGGAGTTGAATACACACATCACCCAGGAGCACACTGGCTTGCCTTATCAGTAGCGTTTGATCACTACTTTCTTTTTTTTTATATATATATATATACATTCTTTAATTCCATCCAGCCCACTTCTTTGTTCCAACTCATATGAGGGAACATATGAAATAAGGGCAGATGGCATAAGGTCCTGAATAGTTTTCAACACTTCCAACCTTCCTAGGTTCAATAAAAACAGCATAAATAAAATGCTCATTTTAAGATAGCTTTTATAGCATAACCTTTCTCTCCTACCCCCAGGAAAAGAGTTGTTATTGCGATTTCAAGGAGGAAAGAAACTGTAAATAGTTAAAGTTTGATATGTTGGATGTTGCAGCAAAAGCCAGCGTATCATTCAGGAACATAATCTAAGATATAGGCTAAATGCAGAAATGCATTTTCCCGATTTGATGGAAGCACAGGTAGCATTTTATTTATTTATTTTCTGCAGGCACAGTTTTTTCTCATTTTATACTTCAAAATTATTCTTCAAGATAACGCCCTTAGAATATATTCTGATTAAGGATATTGCTACAGTTTATCTATAAAAATAGTAGCCTGGTGCAATTTCTAAAGATGCTTTTCAGTAAAGTGCTCTCTACACATAAATGTACAACAATGAAAAAGAATTTTCTCTCATAAGTTAATTTTTCTAAGTTTTCTTTATAATGCAATAATCAAGAAACTTAAGTCAACATACTTTTATTCTATGATTAATATTTTCACCCAAAACATCAAATATAACTCTAGTTTTCTCCAAAAGAGTAATTATGAGTCACCAGAATAGAACATTGATTACTTCACCAAGTTTATGGAAACTTTTTAATTTTTATTATCACTAATATTTTATAGTACTCATTTCTTCAGATTACATGACAGATATGATGGTCTGGGTTTGAAACTTTATGGTAATTATTATTATGCCTTTTTTCAGATTTCACTACTATATCTTCTTTAAGCAGAATAATAATTGACATTGTTTCCTTCAGGTCTGGGCTAAATGTTGTCATTGAGGTAGTGATGAACAGTTTCCAATTCACATGCACATGCTATATTTCATTTAGGGCCAGTGACACCTCTTTAGCATAAGTATAATTGCTCATTTCCCTACCCACCTCCAATTAAAAAGAAGCACTGAGTTTTAGATTTATTCGGTAAATGATAAGGACAGAACTCCACCTCAGTTCTTCCCTCCCAAGACCTGAATGGAGAATTTCACCATATTTCTTTAGGTAGATAATCAGAAGACCCATTACCTTTATTCCCAAATCATGTATAAAACTGGTGAATGACATAATGGTAAGCCAGGAAGCTAATGGCAGGATTTGGTAGAATCTAAGGTGATGACCAAACTTCTAATCATGTAATGTACTTTTTCTCAGAAGGTTTCCTAAGGGATATAGGAAAATGGCAGATGATTTGAACTCTGAAACAAAACTAACCACATGTAGGCTGAAATGAACAAATAATATTTTCATTTTATCTGTACAGCATTTTGATTGTTAAAGTAAAGAAGGAAATAATTAAGTTATTGTTGGAGTATGAAATGTTTGCTAATCTGGGCTCTCAAAGTATAGTAGAAATTTATTTTCAAAGCCAGTGGCAAGAGTGAGAAAGATAATTAAGATTCTACAGATTATTCTCTCATAATTGACACATCCGCAAATGTTTACTCAGCGCTTATTATGTTCAGGCCTATGAGAAGCAGAATAAACAAATATATGCAATGGAAGAAAATCTTCAAGGAATTAATTTTTTCTATACTTGAATGTATTTAAAAAATAAATAGTACAAAAGGACTTAAAAGGTAAAACCATTGAGTACAAATTATCCCCAGTCTCATTCTTCATAACCAACCAGATTTAATGCATTCTATTTTTTTCTACATGTTTTCGAGTTCTATTTTTCACTACAACTATGTGCTCTAAAATAAAGATAAACTGACTAACTTTCCAATGTCAGAACAATAATACCTAATTGTCACTAAGTAATTACTCTGTGCCTGGTGTTATCCTTATCATTTTATATGTGTTAGTGCATTTATTTCTAAAAGTCACTAAATGTGTAGGTATCATTGTTTTGCCTACTTTCTAAATGAAGAAACTGAGTTTCAGAATGCAACAGTGTGGATGGAACTGGAGAGCATTTTGTTAAATGAAATAAGCCAGGTGGTGAAAGACAAATACCATGTGATCTCACCTGCAAGTGGAACCTAATCAACAAAACAAACAAGCAAGAAATATAGAACCAGAAACATTGAAATTAAGAACAGATAGTAACCAGAGGGGGGGAGGGGATAATGGGGGGGGGGAGAAAAGGACACATATTTTCAGGAACACATATAAAGACACATGGACAAAACCGAAGGAGGGCAGGATAAAGGGTGGGAGGTGGGGATAGCTGGGACAGAGGGAGTGGGGGGAAATGGAGACAACTGTACTTGAACAACAATAAAAAAAGAAGCAATTACTTAATGTTAGTTTTTCATCTATAAAATATAATACACATACTATAGTATATGTGTCATATACGCAGGTCCAGCACAAATAATGCCCCGTTTTTATTACAAAATCTTTTATTACAAAACCATAAGATTATTCTGTAACATAACAATATCACAGTCAAGCATACCATATGACTTTTTAGGTGAAATGCTCAAATTGATACTATAAATTATTACACCCATATTATCACCTTACCAACCATACTCAAGCAGGCGTTAACTTCTGCCGGATCCTATACTTAAAGAATTTTTGCTATTTTTAATAAAATCTGTGTGCATGAAAATTTTAGAGTTTCAATATGAGAATGATAAGAAAAATGGATTTGTTATGCTTATATCTCTAAGTATTTAATGTAAACTCTTCACCACTATTTTAGGTAAAGGAGGGTATTTTCAATAGAAGTAAAATGACCACGGATAGTTGTGTGAATTAACATTTGAGGTTTATTTTAAGTACAATGAATTGTTTTTCTATGCTATATATAAATATAGAACTCTTTTGAAAACAATTATTTCTCATCTTACAGAGTAAATATTATGACGTATTACTGAACACCATTGGCCTTCTCAGTAGTCTACCAATTTGTTTCCAGTGACATAACATGGATTTATTCAAGTCTGCCAAACTGGTGTTCAGTGAAGGGAGAAAGAGAGGTAGAGAAATTTCAATGTGTGGTTGTCTTTCATGCAACCCCTACTGGAGACCTGGTCTAGAACCCAGGCATGTGCCTTAGACTGGGAATCGAACCAGCAACCCTTTGGTTTGCAGGCCAGTACTCAATCCACTGAGCCGCACCAGCCAGGGCCATTTTCCCTGCTTTCTTCATAGAATTAATGGTACTGTAATGTTGAGTCTCCTAGACATACCATCTGTATCTCCTACGTTTCATCTAGTCTTTCAGATCACTTAATAGTTTAATTTTCATTTGTCTTCCAAATTGAAGTCTAAACCTTTTATTTGGTGATTTTCTTTTAATTTCTATAAGCTCCCTTTTCTCAGCATTCCATTCTCTTTTGTATGCTCTTCCTGTATGTCTGTGTGTCCCCATATATTGCTCTGAAAAAGCTACTAAAGATTTTTTCCAGTTATTTTCACTCTTACTTTTTTCCTTTACTATCATTATAATAGGGTCTCAAGAGCAAGTCAAGATATAGAAGTGTGCCTGATCTGCTGTCTTGAAGGAAAAAAAACTCTTAAAAATGCATATATTTAAAAGTTACTCATGAGTTAAAAGTTGATTTGATTAGTTAACCCTAGCTAAAAAGCTATAAATGAAGTCCAGTTTGTCTCAGTAAATATTTTTAGTGCCTCTTTTGAGTTATTGCTTATATTTTTCAATATTTTTTCATTGTTACCATTATGATATATTGTCAATGAAAAGTATTTTCTGTGCTGAAGTAACCAAATATGTGAATGTCATATACGTGTGTATGTAAAATGGGGTAGGTATGACAAAAAAATTTTTATTGAAGCAGTTTCCCATAAGCCTACTTATAGTATTGAATTTCCTGATTATTTCACCAACTATCATAATCACATAAGAATATTAATTTAAAATAAATTAATATTTTAATTTATTAATTTATTAACTGTTGCAAACAACTGCAGTTTCTCAACCAAATCGACCTTTTTCAGAAAAAGCTCCTTATTGGAAAAAAAGAGAATTATTTCCAATACAACTATTACTTACTTCCAGTAATCCCACACTAGATGTTTATCCAAAAAAAAAAAACCCTGAAATCAGGATCTCGAAGAGATATTAACATTTCCATGTTCATTGCAGCATTATTTACAATAACCAAGACATGGAAACAACTTACATGTCCACCAATGGATGAATGAATACAGAAAAGTGGTATTTATAGACAATGAAATATTATACAGCCATTAAAAAGAAGGAACTCCTGTCATATGTGGCAATGTGCATGAAGCACAAGAACATATGCCACATGAAAAACCAGGGAGGGACAATCATTGCATGATTCCGCATATGTAAGTAATCTGAAATAGTCAAGGTCACAGAAACAGAGAGTGGAATGGTGGTTGCCAAGGGCTGGTGGTGAGAAGTAGTGGGAAGTAGCTATTGAGGGGGTATAAAATTTTAGTTATACAATATGAATAAGGTACAGGGATCTACTGTACAACATTGTGCCTATAGTTAACTCATGTTAAGTTTCTTAAATTAAGAAAAAAAAATTGCTTCCCCTGTTGCAAGCACTAAAGTAAAGATCATAATTACAGAGACCCATTAAAAGTTACATGTTAAAACAAAAAGTGGCATCGATTATTTCCAAAAATCGTGAGAAAGATGCCTGTAAATTACGGAATTGTTGTGCGTTTCTTCAGAAAGCGAAATAATCTATTGGGTAAATTATTTTATGAAATGACATTGAAGTCCTCGCCAGTGTGGCTCGGTTGGTTGCAGTGTCATCCTATGAACTGGAGGGTCACAGATTTGATTCTTGGTGGTGCGCTAGACTGCTGCATCGGTCCCCACTCAGGAAGTACATGAAAGGCCACCGATTGATGCTTCTCTCTTACATTGATGTTTCTCTCTCTCTTTCCCTCTCTCTCTCTCTAAAAGTAATAACTGTGTTAAAAAATTACACTGCAGGCTTTGTGCCTTCATTAGGGGATGCCATCACTCTGACAGGTACATGGAAACAGATATTTTACATTGTTGATGGATAAAATCTCTGGTGGGCAAACTAAAAATGCGCATTGCATGTATTTGGGAGAAATGTTGGATGAATTTGGTGTTGTTATTGATTATTGAACATCTGTACTTCAGGAGTAGAAACCTTCTGGTCACTGATACTGTGATTGCTCCAATAAAATGTGGAAAACAGGGCTTTGAAATTAGTGCTGATGAAACCTCAACATCAGTGCAACATGGAAAAGACTTGCTAGAATTTAAATAAGAGGAACAATTGAATGTCATTTCAGATACTACTTAAGTTGTGGAAAACAGTTGCAAGTTTAAAATATACCACCTCATCATGATGCAGGACTAAATAGATATAGTGAAAATTTTGAGTATGGGCAAATTGCAAAGTGTATATCCTTGTGCTTTACTGTGTTATGTGAATAGACCATAAATAAAAGACTGTCTTTCCAAACTTCCAGACAGAAAGTATTTTTTTGGGGAAAGTTGCTCACATTAGATTTTCATATAAGTACTAAACTAAAAAATGTGAGACTGACAATACAGATTCAAGCAGCCGTTTTGAAAGTTGAATATTAAAAACTTAATTGTACATAATAGCTTGACTTGCAACTAACAGGCTAGAGCTTAAAATGTCACAATTTTTCATGGCAAAGAAAATATCTCAGTCTTTTAAGATAACTAAAATTGAAATATTTATAGTTAGATGAATAGGGCTAAATATTCATTAAAATAAACTTGAATTTGGACATACAAACAAATATATTTAGTTAGGATGATTTGTCCCTTTGTTTTTGATCATTGTGTTTTCCATTTAGTGACTGCTATATTTTATGTTATTTAAAGGCAGTGAGAAAAAAATTAGAAGCTGTGGTATAAACAGAGACATCAGGCCGAGTCGGACGCAGTGGGTTCTGAAACCACCCTGGTGCTTGTGCTGTCATTATTATTATTATTAATTGAGAACAAGCAAAAACTCTTACTGCTCAGTTCCTTTGTTCAAGAGTTAGTTTTAAAGTGAATGAAGTATTTTTAGAAACCCATGAGTAGTTAGTAGTGCCCGGAACGAACACCAACTGCCTTGCCGTGGCGGTCATGCCTTGCTTCCTCACTGTCAAGCTCTAACTAGGACTGAGGTAAAGTAAAAAAGCAACTGAATCTCTTACATGCCTGCCACACACAAGTCTAACAGACTCACAAATATCGGATGACTCCTTCCTTACTACATTAGAGTTAAAAATGACAACATGAAGACAACAGTAACCGAAGGTTGCTATAATTTTTTTATCCTTCTGTGCTTTTGGATTTCCCTTTGCTCTCAACCATCATTCATACAGACAAGAAGAGCAAACAAATACTCTGTAAAATCCAGAGAGATTAAAGCTTTTAGAATGATCTTTTTTTGAATTATTACTATAGTAATTATTGATACTATTTTTGGAAAGTTGTTCCATGCTTTTTGAAACTAAAATTATCACATATTATAAATTCTATGTATACGCAAGTATATACACAAAGGGGACAACAAATCCTGGAATTTATTTTTAAAAAATTGTGTAGTATTTATTCTTACATGTTTAAATTTCAGTCACCTTCAAAGTACTCTCCATGTGATGCAATATACCTAACGATTTTTTTCCACTGCTCAAAACACTTTTTGAACTTGTTGATTTTGATGCCTTCTAGTGTTTCTACTGTGTTTTCTTTTTCACCTCTTCCACATCAGCAAAAATTTCCCTTTGATGACTTTTTTTCATCCGGGAAACAAAAAAAAAAAGTTGCTCAGTGTGACATTGGGTGAATAGAGAGGGTGGAGAATGGAAGTCATGTCAATTTTGGTAAAAATCTGCTGAACACTCAGTGTGGTGTGGGCAGGTGTGCTCGCAAATCACCCATCATGAAATGGGCAAATGTGTTAAAAGGGTCTTCAAATAAATTCACTGAAGCCAAATGCAGCCTCTCACAACAACACCAGCTAGTATAGATGGGTTCCTAGAACACTTAGCTGGTGGGGAAAGCTTGTACTAGAGGCTCTTGCCCTCCAGAAGATAATGCAGGTTTTCTGGGGGGCCCCTTTTGTATAACAGCTTTATCGAAATATAATTGATATAGAAAGAACTATACATATTTAATGTATACAATTTGATGGGTTTGGACATATTCCTACATGAGTGAAACCATCACCACAATCAAGCTAACAGAGATATCCATCACCTTCAAAAGTTTCCTATGCCTCTTCATCGTGTGTGTGTTAGGAAGATTTAAAAGACCTATCTTCTTAAGTTTTTAAGTGCACCATGCAGCATTGTTAACTGCAGGCACTAAGTTGTGCCTGTAGATCTCTAGAACTTACTTGTCTTCCATAACTGAAACTTTATGCCCGCTGAGCTACAACTCCCCTTTATATTATTGTTTTTTGCCCTTTATGGGATTGTCCTCCCTTTTCCAAATTTGAGAGATGAGGATCAGCTCCCTCCAAGTGTTTACCTTCACCTGGATCACCTGGCTTGTCCTCAGACAAATGGAGTGCCTTCTTTTTACTCTAGGGCATTCATTATTATGCAGATTCAGAGTTAACTGTGACATCACATGGTCCTATTCTGACCCTTTCTAAATTGGATTTATGTTGAACACCTATTATAAGTCCAGACACCACAGAAAACTGTCCCTAAAGCTTACCTAACAATGACTATCTGCTCCCCATGGCTATAAAACACTTTATCTGGTTTAAGGCAGATGTGGCAGAAACAAATGGAGAGGGAGGGCAAGAACAGGGCTGAGTTTTCCCATACTGCAATCTGATTTATGGCCTGGTGTCAGTGAAAGGCTGACAGAGACGGCTTATTTGTGGCTCCCTGTCACTTCCTCCTCCCTACCCCCAGCATCCTAACTGCTAAGATGATGACAGTGTCAGACAAGAGTCACTACCATATGCATAGATAACCTCTAGAGGGGAAAAGCCTGTTGGACCACAACCAACTGTCCAGCTTTGTAGAGAGAGTCCAAGGACCAGGGTGGCAATTGGGATACACTGGCCTCACAAATGCATCACACAGAAAGCCTGTCCTCAGGGAGGACTCTGCTGGATTGAAGAACAGTGTTTCTCAACAAAAAGCACCTTTTTAGTAAAAAAAAAAAAAAAAAAAAAAAAGACAAACCAGTTTTGCCCTAAATTGATTGGGACAGAATGTAAGTGCTGAAGGCATTCAGAAGAGGAAAATCAGTGATTGTTGCCATGGTCAGGGAAAGACATCCCCTACGAGAGACTTTCTAGGATCTTTCAATGATCGTCCCAGGTCCTTCATTTCCCTAATTCTCCTCTCCTTTGGCAGGAGAAATGTAAACTGTCTACCTTCCCTGTGCCATCAGGCCCAGTGGTGTGAGAGCAGCCACGTTCTCTTTGCACATGACTTAGCAGCTACAAAATCCTTGCCAAATTTGCAATCGTGTGTGTGTGTGTGTGTGTGTGTGTGTGTGTGTGTGTGTGTGTGTGAATGCACAAGTGTTTTCTCTCCCTCTCACTGCCTGCACGAATCAAAGGTGGCATCATAAAGACCCTAACATTTGCATGGTTTGTGAGAGGCTCGCATGCATTGGCAAGGCCAGTGGCAGAGAGAACAAAAAGAGCAGCTGTCCTATTCTCC
The DNA here is from genome assembly GCA_004027475.1 of Anoura caudifer. Lineage (NCBI taxonomy): Eukaryota > Metazoa > Chordata > Mammalia > Chiroptera > Phyllostomidae > Anoura > Anoura caudifer. Next base: position 44,185 of record PVKU01003954.1, read on the forward strand.
ACTGTCTGGCACTGGTCTCCCACAGCCCCTCCTCCTTCCGCAGCACCAGCCAGGTCAACTGCCCCGCCTGCCTTTAAAATACAATAGCGCTGTCCAAATGGTTCTAATATAAATACTTCCATTTCATTCATGATTCTCCATGACACAATTTTCCTGATAGGCATTTCTTTTAAGTTTGAATCTATAATCTTAAAAAACAAAGCTTTGCCAATATAAGAAGTCATTAAATTTATATTATATAGGGAATAGAATCTTCCTATGTCACTAAAGAGTATATAAAGGTATACACATGCCCTTTTCTTTGAGGGTTCCCAGGATGTGTTATGTCCAAAGTCTATAAAATGAGCTCTGTTACACTGGAATGAAAAGACAGGACTTCCTACTTCCACCCAAGATGGGGTAGCAAGGATTGAATCTACCCATTGGCCTGAAAGAACTGAAAATAAAAAGACAATATATAGGAACAGTGTTTCTTCAGACATGGATATCAGCTAGCACAGGGCAGTAATTGCTAAGAGAGAAGAAACAAAGTGAGCCCTCAGATTACTCCAGGGGACCCTATGCTGATAGTTCCCACCCCCCAGTGCAGGGAAGAGGACTCCAGGTGAGCCTGATGCTGTCCAGGAGCTAAGTAGAGTTAGTGATCCAGGGATGTGAAAGCAACCAGAGTTTGAGGAATCATCAGTACATATTCCTAGAGGAATGCTGAAAGAACTGATTCTTTTTATTTGAATTTATTGGGGAGGTGTAATAAAACCAAGAGAACATTGGCTTTGGGATGAGGAGGTGATTGTAAAACATTTCTGCTCTTCCACAATAGTCATGCGCCCTTTGAGCATTGTCCGATCTTTATATGTGTCTTTCTCCATGTTTGTAAAATAGTTTATTAGCAATCCATCGAGGATTTGTTAGCAAGATAGAATGCTGTCATCTAGGTGTCCACGTTTCATAAGCTATACTACATAAATCTTGGTGGCCACATTGGCCTCAGGGCTCTTATTGTTAACTTACAGCACAGCTCTCCACATCACGTAAGAATTACGTCTCATGCTTTGCTGTGCTCAGTGTTTCAGGTTTCATTGGACCATTTTGACATATTCTAAAACAGCCATCTAGGCCACCATTAGAGGAGGTGATGGGATGTGGTCAGAATGTAGGCCTGGGTCAGAAATGAAAGCTTGAGTTGAAAATGCGGTCAGAATTTAAAGAATCCTCAATCCTCTAAAATCAATACCTCACACACATTAGTGATGAATATATATTAATTTGTTGTTTGCACATAGCATTTCTGAAGACCGTTAGTGTGTGATCCCATGTCAGTAAAACTTTTCTTGCTCAGGTCACTTAGGAATTCATGTTTCATATTTTATAGACACATTATCATCTTCATTGTAATTCTTACTCCATTCTTGCATTCGGGCATCCATTCATTATTTATACATTTATTCACAAATTCACTTCTTTACTCATTCAGAAACTTTATTGAGCTCTCCAGTTGCCAGGCACCATTCACAGCACCAAGAATATCTCCCTGAACCAGGCATGCATGATTCTCTTCTTCATGAAGTTTGTAGTCCAGCTTGAAAAACAATTCCAGATCCAATAAGCACTATGAATGAGGACTAAGGCATACTATAAAATCATGTAATAGAGTTGAACATTTTTGTTCTTGAGATACTGACTGGTCCCGCTTCTATGACATCATCTGTCTTGCTTTCCTCTTGCCTCTTTGGACTTTTCTGTAGTTCTTTGGTTGAATAATTTTTCCCTATCTCTTAAAATATGGAAGTTACCCTGTTGTACCCTGCTGAGTGCTGTTCCAGAATCCTCTCTCCTCTCAATCTACACTCTCTGTAAGCAATCTAATGCGTTTTCCCAGGGCCCACATTCTTACCACCCCTCATCACTCTCCAGAGCTTCACCCCCAAATTTCCACTGACATTTCCACTGTGTGATTTACACTTGTCTCAAATTCCATGTTCCCCAAATTGAATTAAAATCCTCTCCGGCAAACACTTTTTTCTGCTGTTTATTTTTTCTCTATTTGTGAAATTCTTTCTAATCATGTATCCCAAAACATTTTGTGTCTGCAAAAGCCTTACCAGGTATTAGCCAGAAAATCTTCTGATAAATAATAGAATAATTGGGTCAAATTGTTCATTGGACAATGACATAAAATAACTTAGTACAGCAATGCCTCTTTGTTGATGGTTTTATTTAAAATATGGTAAACCAAAGTTACCAGAGTATCATGGACTGGAGATGCAAACCTAAAATGCCACTTAGCTTTAGTAGGCTGCATTACATAAATTATGCATTCTTTAATTTAAAACTCAGCTCCAGTGTACAGGCCCCCCTCCCACACACAATGATCACACAACTCATTGCTGCTTATACTCATCACAGATGTCAGGTCATGGATCGTATGAGATGAGGAATCCCCTAGCACATTTCAAATAATAATATATTTCTGAAATTAAGGAAGCTAGAATGTAAACTTTGAAGTTTTGCAACACCTACTCAGTTTTGAAATGTTCAATGCAAATTGATTTTGGAATTTTTACTTATTTACATGCTTGATTTCAGTACAATTTAATTATTAATGAAGAGTATTAGCAAAGCTTATCATATCTGATCTATCTTAAAATAGGTCTAATAAATGCATGGTAATTGAAGGAGTTCAATAGAAAAATAAGTGAAGTAAGAATAAATCCCACAGTAACTTTAGGTTTTAAAATATGTCATTGTAAAAGAAAGTATAAAGAGACAAAGCATGGGAGCAAAGTTTACCAGACCCTTGAGAAAAGTAATCATCATTTAAAATTTGTCATTGAAACACTTACACGGAAAAATAAATATTTTTCCCTTTTCACCTACAAAGTAAATTCTGTGCCTTCTTGCTTCTTTCTCACCAAAGACTAATGTCTTTTTGCAGTTAACACAATAGTTCCTTTGGCAAATGAATATTTTTACTGTAGTAGCATTTGGAACTTAAACAAATAAAGATGACTAGAGATACCCAGCCACAACATTTAAATTTTGTTTTTCTTACTTATTGACATCCAAAGAATTATTTGACAATGTTTGACTAAAGTTAATGCTTGAGACGATTTAGATTTGATACTACTGTCCATATTTTTAAAATGATATTAATCAAACTCTACTTTTCCTTCATATATGTGGCATGTTGGAAATTTGCCAAAATAAAATTAATTCAAATTATGTGATTTTTACTCAGGGTTCTAACTGAGACTACATGAAACAACCTCTGTGTGCACCACTTCCTTCTTTTCTCTGTATTAATATGGAATCTGATGATGGAATGTTGCAAAAAAAAAGAAAGAAAAAAAACAGGTGAAAGAGACAAACATTTACCTTGAGTCATAAGATGTAATACCATCTATGGTATAAATTTAGAACAGAGTTCAAACTCTGAAAAAACATTCTTTTTTTTCTCTAAGATATAAAGCTGACATTTTTTTTCCTAATTTGAAAACCAGTTTTCAATGCTTAATTCTTCTTCACATTGGTTTTTTAAAAGTGATCTCAGAAATTTACCATTTCACAACATATGCAAAGAGTTTGAAAAGATGCAAATGGGCTGGGGTGGTGAGGACCAGTGGGGGGGAAATGGCGACAACTGTACTTAAACAATGATAAAAAAAGTTAAAAAAAAAGAAACCACAAAAAAATTAAAATAAAGCACAATTATAATTGAAAACCAAAGAAGCAAACATATCCTCAAATCAGGCTTTTTGCGTATAAAGTTAATACAAATCTGCTTATATATAATTTTTATCCTCACCTGAGGATATGTTTATTGATTTTAGAGAGAGGCAGAAAAATTGATATGAGACAGAAGCATCAATCGGTTGCCTCTGTTACATGTCCCAGCCCAGGAAGGAACCCACAGCCTAGGCCTGTGCACCCACCAGTAATGAAAGGGGCGACCTTTTAGATTATAGCATGACGCTCCAACCGACTGAGCAACACCAGCCAAGGCTGATTGTATAAGTGTTAAAGCAAATATTAAGATATAAATTTTGGATATTTACCCCTTATCAGATCTATCATAGGAGAATATCTCTTCCCATTCAATAGGTTGCCTTTTCATTTTGTTGGTGATGTCCTGTGCTGTGCAAAACTTTTTAGCTTAATGTGGTCCCATTTGTTTATTTTTCCTTTTGTTTCCCTTGCCCAAGGAGATAAATCAGAAAACATGTTGCTACAAGAAATGAGATTTTACAGCCCATGATTTTTTCTAGGATTGTTATGGTTTCAAATCTTAAACTTAAGTCTTTAATCCATTTTGAGTTTATTATTGTTTATGGTATAAGAAGGTGGTTTAATTTCCTTTTTTTTTTGTATCTATCTCTCCAATTTCCTAACATAATTTATTGAATAGGCTGTCTTTACCCCATTGTACATTTTTGCCTTTTTTGTCCAATATTAATTGACCAGAGAGGTGTGGGATTATTTCTGGACTCTGTTTCATTCCATTGATCTATATGTCTGTTTTTCTTTCAACATCATGCTGCTAGCATAACTGTGGTCTTGTAATATAGGTTGATATTGGGTAGCATGATTCCTCCACCTTCCTATAACTACTTCTCCAAAGAGGACATACAGATGGCCAATAGATATATGAAAACATGCTCAATGCCACTAATCATCAGAGAAATGCAAAATAAAATGACAATGAGATATCATCATACCTGTCAGAGTGGCTATCATCAACAAATCAACAAACCACAAGTGTTGTTGAGGATGTGGAGAATAGGGAACACTTTTGCACTGTTGGTAGAAGAAATGCAGATTGGTGCAGCCACTGTGGAAAGCAGTATGGAGTTTCCTCAAAAATTAAAAATGAAACTGCCTTATGATCCAGAAATTCCTTTTCTGGAAATATATCCAAAGGAATCTGAAACACTAATTTGAAAGAATATATGAACCTTTTCATTCATTGCATCGTTATTTACAATAACCAAGATTTGAAAGCAGCCCAACTGCTCATCAATAGAGGAGTAGATAAAAAAGCAATGGTATTTTTGCATGATGGAATACTACTTGGATATAAAAAAGAAGGAAATCTTACCCTTTGTGACAGCATGGATGGACATAAAGAGCATTATGCTAAGTGAAATAAGCCAGTCAGAGAAAGAAAAATACCATGATTTCACTCATATATGGAATGTAATGAACAATCTAAAATAATAGACAAAATAGAAACAGACTCATAGATACAGAGAACTGACAGCTGTCAGAGGGGAGGGGATTGGGTGAAAAAGGTGAAGGGATTAAGCAAAAAACAACTTTCATAGACACAAACAAGAGTATGGTGAACAGTGTGGTGATTACCAGAGGGAACAGGGGTGGGAGAGGTAGGGGAGGGTAAAGGGAGATGAATGGTGACAGAAGGAGATGTCACTGGGTGGTAAGCACACAGTACAATATACAAATGATGTTTTATAGAATTGTACACTTGAAACCTATATAATTTCATTAACCAAATCACTAATAAATTAAAAAAATTTAAATATATATATTTGTATTTTTTTTGTTTCTTGGCATTTGTAGAAATGGATAGGTATCCTAAATAAACTTAGCAAATACAATGCTAGAGGTTAAGATTGCAGGAAAAAATCAAATATGTGCCTAATGATTGATAGATCCTATTTCTATAGATTGGATCATTTCCTTTCACGAATGAGTAGGTAAAACAATCAAATTGGTTCTAAATTTTAATAGAGTTATTCAAAGTAATGTCAAAATTGAGACAGTAATGGCAACAGATAAAGAAAAAACTAATGTATTTCTTACAAAGATGACTATTTAGATTTTTTCAATTGTTCCTACTGGGATAAAAATTATTTCCACATAATGCAAAGTGGTGGAATTAAGTTATTTTTAATGGGGAAATCCCTATATAAGATATAAGACTCCAAAACTTACCAGGAACTTCATGACAAGGAAGTTTATTTTTTAAACAAGGAAAAGAAAGAAAATGAAAAAGGCAGTCTCCCCTCACCCTCAGATCAAGTAACAGGCATAGAAATGATGTTAGTATTACACACACACACACACACACACACACACACACACTTGTTAGCTGAAATCTGGCATTTCCAAATTTCTTTCAATTATTTATTCTTTAAAAGGTACTAGATTCTCACAGCACAATGCATCCCTACAGCTTCCATTTCCATCAGAAATAAGGGGCAGAGATTTGGTTCCTGTGAGTGGATCTCATGTCATGTGTTAATGCTTCAGAGTCAGCCACAGGTGATATTTAGAGCCCATTAATTGAGGTGTTGAATCAGTCTATTTTGTATTTCAGATTTTTGATCCTGATTACGTAGAATTTACCAATTTGGCTGTATTCTATAACATCGCAATACTGAAATATTTTTCCTTAACTTTCTGAAGGATGTTCTGGCTGGTGTGGCTCAGGTGATTGAGTGCTGCCTTGCAAACCAAAGGGTTGCCGGTTTGATTCCCAGTCAGGGCACATGCCTGGGTTGCAGGCCAGGTCCCCAGGAGGGGGCACAGGAGAGGCAACCACACATTGATGTTTCCCTCCCTCTTTCTCCCTCTCTTCCCCTCTCTAAAAATAAATAAAGTCTTGAAAAATTTTTAAAAAACTTTCTGACAGAGTTAAAGGAGACTCATCTAAGAAACATCTTGCTCGCTCTTTGCAATTATTCTTTTCTTTTTCTTGTCTTCAGGAAAAAAAAAAACTCTTAATTTTGCTTAACCATTGTTTTTCAAACATCTTTCTGTATTAACAGAACTAGTGTTCCTTGGGACACCTTGAGGAACACCACTCTAGAAAACTCCCAAGTATTCTTTGTAAAGAAAAAGAGTGTGGATTCCAGACCTCAAGGTTTCAAAAGCAACAAGCCTTTCCTACCCTGCCTCCTGGCCCTTTGACTTCCTCAGTCTCTTCGCCATCATGATAACTCAAATGATTAACTCCACAAGCTATTTTCAAGACAAAAATAATAACATGAATATATATTTAAGAATTATATTCCTAAATATAACTTAAACTTGGTATGTAGTTGGTTTATGCACCCTAACACCCAGTTAGCTTCCCTGTACAGCATTGATACTGTTGTCCAAATAGCATAGCACTGTGCTATTTTAATGGATTATTACCCTGCATTTTTTATGTTTACAGGAAAACAGTTTTGAAAAAAAAAAAAACTTTCTATCTTGTGCTCTGGGCTGTTATTCCCAAAATATCGCAGAAAGCAGAAGAACTGATGAAGCAAGCACTTGGAGTAAAAGAAAGAATCCACACATTTTGGAGAGGGGGATACAGTAAAGACACTGCAGCATTTCTTATTTTCACATTAAATTGGTAAGGAAGTAGTTAGGGAGTATTATGCCAAATAGTGCTACTTCTTTAAACTATTTTCCATTCAAAATAATTATAAAGCAGTAGAATGAAAACATCCCTAAAGCGATGTCCACAAGTAACAAAAGTAGTGAGACAGGATGGTCAGAAAGTGGTTCAGATTAGAAAGAGGGACATGGGACAACTACTTGGACTGGGTGAAGTGGCAGGAATTGGAAGAAATTCATATCAGGAAAGTACGTTGCCCATTTAGACACACTATCTGTTAAAGTAGCTTCTCCAGAATTAGGAAGAATTTAAAAGTTAACAGGACAGATCTAGAAAGGCAGATGGTAAAACCAACAAAGGTCTAACAATAGGTAGAATGGACATAAACTATATAGAATCTTTAGTCACTGGGAACTTACAAAAGAGGGAAAGAAATTCAAATGCAGAAAGAAGCAGGGTTATCAAGCCACTTCTTCCTTCATCCTTCATCAGACAAGTAGTTATAGCAATTACATTCTAGACATAGACTCGGGGACCCTAACCTCAAAGGACATACAGTCTAGTCTGTGAGACAGACAAAACCCCCCAGCAAAATAGAGCATGTTAAGTGACATAATGGAGTAATATAAAGGGGACTTGATGACTATTGTATCTAAGTTGAATCTTAGACCTGAAGAAGGTAAGCAGTAAACCTGAAGGCACCTTTGAGATTGAGTTAACCTTCTGAATAGATAAGGATTAAAAAAAATTCTGTGCAGAGAGAGCATTATGAAAAAAGAAAAAAATGAGTACATATAACGTATTTCAGAAACAGTGTTTCATTACAATTAGAAACCTGGTACTTGGGGAGAAATGATAAGAGGTGGGACCAAATAGTATGTAGCATCAAACCGAGAAGAATCTTGTTTGTCATTCTGAAGAGTGTGTGTGCAGGTGTGGGGAGAGAGGGAAGAAAAAGAATATTTAGAAGCGAGATAGACAGGATGTGTTAATTGATTGGATATAGGAAAACAGGTAAGGAAAATGTGAAAATTAATAACTCTCAGTCTTCTCATTAGAAAAACTAGATAAATAGTCATACTGTTTATAACAACAACAAATAAGGAGGCAAATGTGTTTTAATTTTCTAAGGCTAATCTTATGTTCAGGCATTTATTTAACTAGACATTGAACTTACTCTAATTGTCATTTTGGTCTTGAACTATTACTCTGTTAAATGGTATTCATTTGATTAAATTCTTCTCTCTCCAATATTTTACATTACAAAATAATTCTTCATTCTGACCTCTGCATTTTTCAAAGATGTGATTTACACTTCTTCTCATTCCCTTCACTTTCCTATTCAATTAAAATTGGGACATTCTCTCCCACATTACTTCTGCTTCCCTTGATGAATGTTTCCCTTGGGAGATTCCCATAGTGTTGAAAACAGAACTAACAAACAAAATAGAAACAGACTCATAGACACAGAGAACAGACGGAGAGCTGTCAGAGCAGAGGGAATTGGGGGACACTTGGTAAAAAAGTTTAAGGGATTAAGGAAAAAAAACCTCATAGATGCAAAACAGTGTGGTGATTACCAGAGGGAATGGGGTGGGAGAGGTAGAGGATGGTAAAGGGTGATGAATGGTGACAGAAATAGATGACTTCGGATGGTACACACACAGTACAATACATAGATGATATGTTATAGAATTGTACACTCGAAACCTATATAATTTTATTAACTAATGCACTCCAATAATTCAATAAAAACTTCTAAAAAGATATAAATTTGTATTTTATTTTTTGGCATTTGTAGAAATGGATAGGTATCTTAAATAAACTTAGCAAATACCATGCTAATTTCGAGGTTAATATTACAACTCCCCCCCTCCACTGTGCCAAAAGTAATATTTTAAAAACGCAAATGGAGTCATATTTCTCCCCACACACTTGTCCCAGGTTAAAAACCTATAGTGGGCTCCCACTGCAATCAGAAAAACATCCAAATTCTTAGCCAAGGTCTGCAAAGACGGGCCTGTCTGGCCTCCAGTGTTTTCCCCAGTGCTATTTTCACTCTCCTCTACCATCCAGGCTCTAGCCGTCTGACTCCAAGAAGGGTCCCCACCATCCCTGGCAGTTGAAAAATTCCAGTGGTCCAGAGGCAACATAAGAAATGCTTTCCCTGATGTGCACCCAGGTGGTGCCCTGGCATCTGGAAAATCCTTGTGATGCTTCAGCAAGATCATTCTCTTCTGAGTTTTATGACCTCAGCTACCTGCCTCTGTGCCCTCTTGGGATTTTCAAAACTTTTAATAGAATTTTAATAGAATTTGAGTTATAGAACTGAACAACCATTCTTCTACAATTTCTTTGTCTTTAAGACTTTAAATTTGTTTTTCTGTGACCTCATAACCTGAGCCATATGTTTCACGTTTATTTTCACTTCAATGGAAACTACAAGTCTAAAGTAAGATAAAGTTTCTTAAATGATCTCTTCATTTTTCCAATTTTGCATTGTTTTTTAAAAAATCTCTTCTGCCTTCCCCATCAAAAATAGATTATAAAAATGTAAAATGATTTTTTACCAATTTCCATTAGAAAGTTGTAATATCCATTACATTTCCCTTCGGCACAACTGCCATATTATGTTTTGCTAATCTACTAGACATTACAGATGACCTCTTCCTTCACACCCACATATACTCTCTACATGCAGTGCCTTATACAGTTAGGGTTTGAGATTCACTCAATGACTCCTGCCTTGACTGGGTTTCCTTTGGGAATAGTATTTTTTGAAACCAATCTTCTACTTTCACATTCCCAGTGAAAACTAACAGATGTCTTGTAACATTCACGTCATTAGAGAAAAAGAGAGAGCACAGGATAAAAGTTCATGGATATTGACTTGGTTTTTCCAGCGCTACTCATCCCAGCCCTCCCAGCTCTTCCTGATAGGCAGGTACTTTTCCACTACTTCCTTAAAAGGTTTAATAATGTTTTAAGAGGCAGAATTACAACCATCCAGGACTCTCAGTAGAAAGCATCTCTGTGTACAGATGAAGTAATTTTGTAGGAAAAACACTTGGAAATGGTTCCAGTATACCTTATATCAAAGGCTAAACATGTGACTACAAATAAGTATTCCTATTGGATATTTTAGCTGCTTTGACATTGTATATGAAGTGCTTCTGCACATTTTCTTAGCCTCCTGCATTAAAAAAATATTATTTACTGTGACTGTCATGTATTCTACACTATGAAGTATTTCAATACTTCAGGCAACATACAACATACTATGGAACAAATTGTCTCATTAGAACTTTAATCCATGTACCTCCATAAATGAACACAAAAAGAAAACGTTCCCCATATCCCAGGCTGTTTTCGTGATATAGGTTTATGTCAAAAGTTAGCTCTCTTTTAATTGAATCATTGATATTATGCCCAGGAATCTGATATGTTAAGTAAATTGATTCTGGATTAGAACATATGTGTATTGACATTATTTGAAAATAAATGCTAGATTGTCATAGAAAATATGTCATGAGCTTAGAAGGTTGTATGCCAATCAGATGAAAAAATTCAAGTCTTAATGCTTTGATATGTACTTCCCTTTACAGTCACTTCCCTTTAAAGAGCTTATTAATTTCATTACTGAAGTGAAGAACTAAGCTGCTCATATAAAAATATGATCATGTTAATTGTATCCTGTCAAGCTGGACTATTTTGTTGATCCCACTGCTTGGGTTTAGGCTTGCTTTGCCTTGCTCATACATTCCACAGATGAGTTCCTGGCTCTTTTGAATTGGCCAGCTGGGAAAATCTCAATAAAGTATTATAAAACTTGGCATGTATAAAGTATTTTTCTCTGTTTCCACACCCTTAAATCATAATTTCTCAGAATAGACAAGAAAAGGAAGTGAAAAGAAATAGCACTGGACAATAAGCAGAAGAGCCAAGAGGAGAAAACAGGGGCCCTGACCTGAGAGGAACACAGCGGAAGTTTTAGAGATCCCCTTGCAGGCAGCACATCCATTTCTAAACAGCATTTGTCCCCCCCAGTGTGGCTAAGGATGACAAGGCAGCAAAGTGTAGCTGGGAGACTATGAGAAGATCATAAATTTGCTCCTTGACGTGACCTTGACTTCTGGGAGAACTAGTGAACTAAAACTTGCCTCAAAATTAAGAGGATGGCCCGTAGGGGCCCACAGTGTGCAGAAGACAGCCTCTATACAGGAGTGATTTTCTATTATTGAAGAGAATGCTTTCTCTGCTTTTCACTCTCATTCCCCTAATTTGTTATTCAAGATCCAGTATCTTGTTGATATGTGGGTTTGAGGTAAGGTTCCCAGAGTCCTGGTCGCACAGCAGAATCATATTACCACAAGAGAGATAAGGATCATTCCAAGCCTGCGTGTCAGCTTCTATAGCTCTGTTATCTTTTTAACTGTGGAAAGGTGTGTGAGACCCACACAAACAGAGTCAATGAGAAAAAAAATCATAATGTTAGGAATTTGCCAACTCCAAGAATTGCTCAAGCAGAATAAGCAAAAGATTATAGCCCTAATTAAAATTCTCCCTGCAGTTTAACAAAACTTTAAAAAATAACCTGTATGTAGGGAAATACATTTGGAAGAAGGTATTAGAAATTCTTAGTTTCATTTTATTTTCTAAGAGAGGAATTAAGATTTTGAATTACACTTTTATAAAAACCACCTTTTTTACCTAGGGCAAATCACTTAAATTCTCATTGCTTTGTTACTATTCTTTCTAAATTGGACTTATAAGGACTCAGACATTAAAATAATGAATTATGTTAAGTCTGCAGCAAACTCATACCCATGGTTGCATAAACTACTGTGTCCAATAGTCTAGAGACTGGCAGTCAGAATTCACATGTAGGCTGTTAATAAACCAAGACTTTTCTCATCTAATTCCTATGTCCATCATAATTTAGTTCTCCTAGGCAATAGACCACACAGTGTGTAAAAATCTCACTGACAGAGAGGAAGGGTTGGAGGTTGGGCACAGAAAACACAGGTTTCCTTTTGAATCCCTTCTTGGCCTTATAATTTAACATGAAGGGCCTCAAACCAGCACAGTTACAAAGTTTATTGCCATTGCCCTACTAACACAGAGATTTAAAGAGTTCACACAATGAATGGATTGCTTTATCCTAATTAATATTATTTAAAAGGTATTAGATAAATATTCAGTAATAATACCCAACTCATGCAATGAGAGAGAGGGCTTTCAACAAGCATTTATATTTGTGTTGTAGCACTTGTTACAGTTCATTAGCCTGTTTCACTGTGTGCACTATCAGACTGGAGCCTGGAGGCCAGGAACATACTCTTTATGGTGTGCTATCACCTGGCTTAATATCTTGTATATAGTAGGTTATTAATGAACATTAAATGTATGAAGAGGTGAACTAAGAAATAAAAAACAAGGTTACTTGATCATTTTGTTCTGGTTTTTAAATGCCATACTGCTATTTAAGAGGGGGAAATATTTCTACTTGTCATTGACTTCCTAGTTTTAGAAGTATATACTAGGTGAAAGGCCATTCTCAGAGTAAATTCTGCTTTGTGCAAGTCAGAAAGGAAATAACAATCTTCCAGACAGCCTGTTCTATCAAGATTTCTAAACTAACTTGTAGGGCAAAGAGGCTAGATATATTTAGACAGATTGCTGGCAAACATACCAACTACTGGCATTTGACCTATTGTTTTTTAACACTGTGTGCTAGCACTGGGCTTGGCATTCTTCAGACCCCCACCACTTTAGCTCTATCACTGGAGGAATGTCAGCATTTTTGGAACCCAAGTATGCAAGTGTTATGTGCAAAATCTAATGGAAAGTACAAGACTATAGTCTTATCCTCTGAAACCAAGTAGCTTCAAAGAGTCAGCAGAGCCCCAAACATCTAACACTTGGCTATTCTATGACTTTCAAATAAAATCCAAATTTCTTATCTCACTACTCAAGAAGGTTTAAAATCTACTCCATTCTAGCTTTCTGCATGCTGTCCCAGTCAATCTCCCTTTACTAAGATTCAATTCTCAACCAAATTTTTTGCTGTCCCTGTACCTAAGTTGCTAAGCCTAGGCTTAGTTCTGTTTTACCTGCTTGGAATCTAATTCTTTAATATTTCTACATGGCCAAATTCTTCTTACTCTATTTTAAAAGGTAAGTCAGAAGCCAATTCTTTCCTGCTTACCTCAACATAAACAATCTTGTTTTCTTCTGAATATACAAATTCTTCTGAATATTGGAGGTCAAATACAAATATATGATTATGGCCATATGTCAATAACAAAAATACATACAAATTATGTAATAAAAGCAGGAACAAAAAATACCATGAGATGACTGTTCAACATATCTTGGGGAATGAATAATCCAAATAGTCTTTATGAAAGAGATGAGTCTTCAGTGACTTTTAAAGCAGACAAGCATTATTTCTCATACATACAGTACTCAGCACCATCAAGCCTATCAAAACTTCCAGGACAATTTAGTGAAGTAGATCGTAGATTGCTGATAGATTTGCCACATAATGGACTGAACTGATTGTCAGATTAAACTTTTCAGAAGAGGTAGTTTCCCCCAAAGACGGAATTTCTGTCTGTCTCTGTGACTGCCTTTGGGCCCCGCACTGCTGAGAACCACAGCCCTGTCCTCCCAGAGCTCTCCACACCATTGGTTCGTTTATGCAGCTCTGTGATACATTTTACTCTATATTCATGAACCTAAAATTAACTACAATTTTTAGAGAGAAAAAATCAAATGTAAAATAGTTGTATGGTATTTTTATAGCTATCCTTTGTGCCAAATCACCGAGATATATGAAGGTTTTGAAGGAAATTGAGATTATGAGATAGTGAACAAGGAAAGTCAACCTCTTAAAAATGATTTTTCATTGAGAGAAAATGCAAATCTCTTTAATGAACATTGGAAGGGTTACAGAAGAAATTCCAGTTATGCACGAAGGTTTACATATTTTCAAATGTGGAAGTAAAGATGAATGCTATTAATAAGTGTACTTTATCTTCTATCATCAGAAAGAAAATAGATGTCTTATCATAGAAACTATGTTAAAACTTGTAACAATTTTATGCTGTTTTCACTATGGTCAACTAGATAATTTTTTTTTAAAGTAAAGCTTTAAGACTGGTCTTCTAAAAAGGTAAAGTTAGTTAATTTACTTGAATGATTTAGTTTTCCAGAAAATGATGATAAAATATTTCATAGAGATATCTGAAATTATTATGCAATTTCAAATCTGATGCTACACAAATAGTACTGTATTTATATCTATTAAATATAAATCTATTTATATGCAACAGAATATTAATTGGGACTTGACAATTATGTAGGAAACATAAACAGATAAGTAAATAAGAAGCTAAGATACTTCATATATAAAAATAAATGAAATAGCGTAGGCTGTTGAATCTTTTTTTCCACATTAATCAAACACTTAAATAGTTCATTTTGTTTAATCTTTTTAACTAATGATCTTACGGGTCCAGTTTGAGGTCAGGTATACCACAAGTATACGGACTGGATTTACCTACAACTTTGTTCATTCCAGCCCCTGCAGACTCCTTTGAAATAAACACATCGTTGAAGAAAGAGAAAAGTTACAAGTTAATAACAGAATTTATTAAAGACTGCTACTATGTCCTTATGGATTGAACCACCACCAAACTAAAAATTGCTAGTTGCAGTTGAAACAACTGAAATATTTTTCCTTGTGACATTTGCCTAACAAAATTTCTAATTTCTGATTAAAGATGGAAGTTTCTTGAATTATTTAAAAAAGTAAAATAGAATTTTATTCACCCAGAAAAGAAGAGGAAAGTGTGATAGAGAGCCCAGCTGGTGATATGTGGGATTTAATCCTAAATCATGAGACCATGAGAGAACTATATGAATCTGAATAGCATATACAGTAACTCATCCTGTCTAAAATTATATGATAGTCATCACAAATTAAAATTTCTATGGCTAATTTTTAAAATATTCTGTTATGTATAGGTAGGAAATAATTTTCCCTAAATTCCACATGTGAAATATTGAATCAGCAGTTATTTTTGGACAAAATGAAATAAAGAAGAGATGCAACTCTTCAGATCATAAAGAGATATAAAAGTATTTGCCTCAATTGGATTTAGTAGAATAATAAAATATGAGTGCCAAGAGGACATTAAATGTTCCCAAGTTCGCTGGATTTGGTTTATGTTTCACAGGAAGAACTAGAATCTGGTGTTATTAGGGAGAATTTAGAGTTTCTGTGAAGTTTAACTGTGATATGGAATATCATAGGTCATTATTATTAACTCTGATATTCCATTTAATAATTGCATTGAATCATACAGGGAAATTAATGGAGTAGACTGAAACTTGGGGTCACTCGCTGCCTTAGCTTTGGCTCTTCTGACCCATGGGAACCATGAGGCCATGAATTAAACCACACACATGAGAATGTATGAGCTCATGAAGCCCCACAAGCACATATCAAACTGTGAGCCACAGGCATACTGATACTTGGAAGTAGAAAGAAATAGAATTCATTGTCATCTTTTCCCATCTCTCCATGTTATATACACTCAAATTTCTCTCCATGCATTCATGTATCCAACAAGTATGATCCTACCACCAAGGATCATACAGAGATAAGCCTTTAAAACTCTAAGATATCAACTTCCGGCCAAGATGGAGGCGTAGGTGAACACACTGTGCCTCCTCGCACAATGAAAATTAAAGACAACAAAGATTTAGAAACAAGAAAACAACCAGAACTGATAGAATATTGAACTGTACTGAAGTCCAACAACCATTCATCCAGACTGGTAAGAGGGTCAGAGTTGCGGCAGGAAAAAGTGGAGGTTGGTGGACCCAGGTGCACAGGCAGCAGCGGCTGGCAGATCTCAGGTGTGCAGGCGGCAGCTAGCAGACCAGATGCACAGGCAGTGGCTAATGAACCCCAGGCACTGGGTGGCAACGGGGCAGACCCAGTGAGGCCGTGCAAGGTGGCTGGCTGACCAGGTGGTCCCACATTTGCACACAGATAATCCAGGTACAGGGGAAGCAGCAGAAGGGACTGGAATCAGAGAGAGAGCAGAGCAAGCTCCATTGTTCCCTCTCAGACCCCACCCCCACATACAGCATCACAACCCAATGACTGGGCTGCCCTGCCCTGGGGAACATCTAAGCCTCCACCCCTCACTATGTAACAGCCGCAACCAGACCCCCCAAAAAACCAAAAAACCAAAAAACCAAAATGGCTCAAACCAGAGAACAAGTCAAAGCCCCAGAGCCAATTTATCTAAGTGGCCAAGAGATAGCCAACCTATCAGATGCACAGTTCAAAGCCCTGGAGATCAGGATGCTCACAGAATTGGTTGATTTTGCTCACAAATTAAATGATCAAATACAGGCTACAATAAGTGAAATGAAGGAAAATGCACAGGGAACTAATAGAGATGGGAGGAAAACTGGGACTCAAATCAATGGAGTGGACCAGAAGGAAGAAACAAACAAACAAACAGAAAAGAAGGAAGAAAGAAGAACTCAAAAAAATGAGGAGAGGCTTAGGAACCTCCAGGACATCTTTAAACCTCCCAACATCCGAATTAGAGGGGTACCAGAAGTGGAAGAGGAAGAGCAATAAGTGGAAAACTTATTTGAACAAATAATAAAGGAGAACTCCTCCAATCTGGCAAAGGAAATAGGCTTCCAGGAAGTCCGGGAAGCTCAGAGAGCCCCAAAGAAGTTGGACCCAAGGAGGAACACACCAAGGCACATCATAATTATATTAGCCAAGATTAAAATGGAGAGAATTCTAGAAGCAGCAAGGGATAGGGGCACAGTCACCTACAAAGGAGTTCCCATCAGACTATCAGCTGATTTCCCAAAAGAGACCTTACAGGCAAGAAGGAGCTGGAAAGAAGTATTCCAAGTCATGAAAGGCAAGGACCTACATCCAAGATTGCTCTATCCAGCAAAGCTTTCATTTAGAATGGAAGGAAAGATAAAGTGCTTCTCAGATAAGGTCAAGTTCAAGGAGTTCATCATCACCAAGCCCTTATTATTATATGAAATGCTAAAGGGACTTACTTAGGAAAAAGAAGATAAAAAATATGAACAGTAAAAAGACAGCAAACTCACAGATATTAACAACCAGACCTAAGACAAAAGCAAACTAAGGAAACAGCTAGAACAGGAACAGAACCACAGAAATGGAGATCACATGGAGGGTTAGCAACACAGGAGTGGGAGGAGGAAAGAGGGGGGAAAGGTGCAGAGAATAAGTAGCATAGACGGTAGGTAGAAAATAGACAGGGGGAGGGCAAGAATAGTGTGGGAAATGTAGAAGCTAAAGAAATTATGACACATGGACATGAACTAAAGGGGGGATGTGGGTGGGAGGGGGTGTGCAGGGTGGAGGGGTATGATGGGGGAGAAATGGGACCACTGTAATAGCATAATCAATAAAATATATTTTAAAAAAGAACTGCCAAAAAAAAGACCCTCTAAGATATCAGACCAACTTTTCTATTTATAGAGGAATCTCTTGGACATGTAGAAAAGTTATTTTTCAGCACTAGATGGACAATGCAAAGAATACCAGCAACTTCTGAGATATGTCCTTTGTGAGCAAAGAAATCACTGAGTTGGAAACTGTTTGATGGGTGGATGTGAAGGATGTCTTTCAATGAGTGCAATTCATCCATTGGGGCACTTGGTTGATAGTAAAACATGGATAGTAATTCATAACTGCTCCATAGTTGTCATCATGAAAAGAGATGGTGTGTGTAGAATACATGGGATCAGGCAGCACAAGGCCAGAGGAAGATATAGAAAATCAGACTAGATTGGACAAAAGACCAGAGTGGGGTATGTTATCCTGTGACTTCCTATCCTTTTGTCCTCTGGAACCTTCTACTTCTAAAGCTCTTCATATGACATTTTTGCATAAAACCATTGCTACATAGGGTTACCTAAATCTTCATTTACCAACATAAGATTCAATAAATACTGAGGACATATCTACTGTATTTCAAGCTGTGGGGATTCAAAGATGGATGAATGAATTGTTTTTGCCCTACCTCCATGACAGGCTCCAAGTTTGTTCTACAGACATGGTGACTGAGGTGGGGATGGCGTGTGGGAAGAGCAAAGAGAGAGGGAAAGTGGCGAGACAATTCATGTGCACAATGTTATACTTCTTGTGTATGTAGATAAAACTGATATTATATCTTCAGGTCACTGTTCACTAAAACACAAAGTTATAACAAAATCTGTAAGCAGTATGTTCTCTTTTCTAAAAGTACTGACTTGTTCTAGAACACAATGTTTTGATGGCTTAGGTACATTTTATTGGCTTTGTTTCAAAATAGAGCACAATTTCTTCACAAGTAGAGGTGACAGAACCTTATTGTATTTTTACAACTCTCACAAAAGAAAAACCTCTCACACCCTTATCATTGCACTTTGCCTACACATGAAAATAATGAAATAATACCTAAGTGAATTATCTAGCTCTGATAAAAAGCCACTTAGCCATTCCAGGTGTTCCATTAGAATTGCCTGGTAAAAGCCTCTATTTGCCACTATTGTTGGTGCCAAAATTATTTAGCACACACACATTAAGTGTAATACACACACACATATATGTGTGCATGTAAATGGTTATTTATATGCAACATATATATGAGACCAGGGATTGAAAAAAAAATGACTTCTCTACAATCTCTAATTGAAGGGAATCCATGAGATTCAATTAAAAAGCTGAGGAGGGAGGATGCTGAGTGAGTGAAAGAGAGAGAGTAAATGATTAAATGACTTCACTTGATCTTGACCTTGAATGTAATTGTTCCCTAGGATATGTGAACATGTGAGTTCAATTTATTTTTTAGATGGAGAGACAGGAGAAAAGAGTAAGAGTTAATGGATTAACCTTAAGAAATATATGGTATATAGGTAGAGTTGGGAAGATACAAGAGCATCAGTTGAGAAGGAAAATGCCACAGTTGATGGGGACTGGTTAAGGTGAAGCTAGTCACAGTATTTGAGCCAATAATCAAGGCCACAGTCACTACAGATTTGGTTGTTTCCCCTAATTTCTGTAAGAGGAGGAAGATGCAAGGGCTCAAATCTACATCTGATCACTGTTTTCTTTTTTTAAAGATTTTATTTATTTATTTTTAGAGAGGAGAAAGGAGGGAGAAAGAGAGGGAGAGAAACATCAATGTGTGGTTGCCTCTCATGTGCCCCCTACTGGGGACCTGACCTACAACCCAGGCATGTGCCCTGACTGGGAATTGAACCAGGGACACTTTGGTTCCTAGGCCAGCGATCAATCCACTGGGCCACACCAGCCAGGGCTCATCACTCTTTTCTTTACTTTCATACAAGTAATTTTTTTAAAAAAAAGATCTTGAACATTGGCATTCTGAATTCTTAGAGATTTGCTGTTCACTAATCTGGGTGTGACTCTGAGCAATTCAATAGACCAATTGTATAAATGCCTTTCTCAGCTCCTCTTGCTTTCCTATAGAAATGATATCCAACATTTTAAAATTATCTTAAGTACATGACCAAAAGAGCTTTTCTCAGTATAACACAGGTCTTAGCTTTTTGGTTCAGGTTCATCTTCCCATACCCTGGACTCATTTTTACTCTTAGTGTTTGTGACAAGTAGTTTGACACTCAATTCTTCATCCTATTGTTTCATATACGTTAAATTTGTCTCTTCAAATAAAACAATCTGAAGCTCAGAATAACATTAAAATCTTCTCTTTACAGTTCAGTTTGGCAATTGTTACTGAATACTCAACTTCTCCGTCTCGTGATTGGCTGCAGCTGAGAGACTACATGGACGATAAGACAGTGCTGCATTTCCCAGAATGCCTATCCATATCGATTCTGTATTGTTTGTTATTTTGCAAATGGATTAGAGAAAAATACATGGCTAATTGGTACAGCACCTATCTGATGGTTTGATAATAAATCTTTGATAGGTCATAATAAATTACTCTAAAGAAGCTTCCTTAGATAAGTGATAATGATATGAGTGACCTTAACTCTCAAGATATTCTTGAATGTCTTGAACTAATAGGAGTATCTGTAGAGTACATTAGAAAATTAACATAGATAAGCCTACAATACCAGACTTATGTCTATATCAGCTAAAAATACCTGATTTCTGAGCATAGGAGTAATTGCTGTTGTATTTTACAAACTATAGAAATAATCCCTGAAAGTATAATCTTATACTTTATATGAATTATTTCCATCTTTATAACAGTATTTTCTGCATATATTAAGCTCTGCATTTTCTATGTTTCTGTTTTATTTTTCTAATATGGATATATCTTCTGATATCATACATGTTTATTAGATACAAAATTGTTAATCTTTAAATTGACCAAGTTAAGAAATTCATCTTTATATTAAAGATGATCCTAATTAGTTAATTACTGACTTGGGTGAGGGAAAAAAGCCATTCAATGTTAGCTAAAACTGTTTTCTTAGAAAACAGTGAAATTGTATATCTATCCAATAATTGTATGATCAACTTCTCTGAAAAACTGGTACTAGGTAATACATGTAAGTGAGTCAACCTATCTGTCAAGGCATGGTAGAGAAATTACAGTGTTCTGGATCACAGCAAGGGCTTGTAGCCAGACAGGCTGGGTTTAAATCCAGACTGTCACTTACTTCTGGTATTACATTGTGAAGATTGCTCAACCTCTCTTCATCTCATTTGCCTCAACTGTAAAGAAAAAACATAGATGATTAAATTAATTAATGTACATACAATGCTTATAGTTTTCCTTGGCCCATAGTAAATGCTACAAAAGTATTTACTACTATTTGTTGATAATGCAAACACACTTATTAAAGTGTTTTCTCAACAGATTCTCAAGAAAGCTGCTAAGAAAATAGATTTGCCTTGACCTCAAATGTTAAAATTCAAAACATACTTGTTGACTAGCTGATTATTCCATAGTGGCTTACAATAGGTCTTGATTTTCAGTGATGAGGCTGAGCAGCATTTGTCAGCTACTCAGCAACCAGGATTAGATGACTACTCTATGGCCTCCCAAGCCTGCTAATTTTCTTTCCTATTATACAGGGTAGAGCTAAGTTGATGATGCTTTCTCTTTGGATTCCTCAAAGAAAGCACTTCATTTTGCTCTTGCACACATGCTTTAAAAATGTTTTAGGATGTGAATTTGTTGCCATTTTAATGTTCATAGTTTTGATCTCTTCTGTTTCTTAAATAAGTCCCTTTAACACTTCATGTAATAATGGCTTGGTAATGATGAACTCCTTTTGCTTTACCATGCCTGGGAAGCAGTTTATCTGCCTTTGAACGGGGGTACTGGGCAGAGCAAGACAGAGGGGGGAAAATTGGGACAACTGTACTAGCATAATCAATAAAATATATTTTTAAAAAAGAAGCAAAGCAAAAACAGTGCAAGAAGAAAAATGTAAGAAATGTTTTAAGTACATATAGGAATGTAAAAATGAAACTAGTTGATTGGCATTTAGAGAACCTATTTTGATAGCAGGAAAAAATAAATGTGATTAAATTAGTCATCTTTGTCTCTACAGTTTAAACTGGATAGTTCAGAGTGACATAAAAATTATCCTGAATTGTACTGTATCTTTGATTTTTACATTGCATATTTTCTTCCACAAGACACACATTGCTGGCACAGTATTAATATTCATTTAGAGTAAATATGTCAGATCCTTAAATTTTATTTCCTGAGTCAGAGTTTTCCAGGTAAACATGGGTATTAAGACATCAGGGAGTGTTGCAAAATAGTCATGGGGATATAAAGCGTGGCATATGGAATACAGTAAAAAATACTGTAGTAACTATGTGTGGTGCCAGGTGGGTACTAGGCTTATTGCCAGGACCATTCCATAAATTATATGAATGTCTAACCACTATGCTGTACACCTGAAACTAATATAAAGTGAATTTCAACTGTAACAGAAAATAATTTTTAAAAGAAGTCAGGGGGTTTTCATATGAGTTAGTAATAGCTGCCCTCTGTACGCAAAAATAAGGCTGATTCCTTATGAGCAGAGGTGTAAACCTTTTATTTTACTAATGTCTAAAAATTGCACTGAACTTTATATATATTTTATCACTGAATCTTTCATGTCACAAGGGCCTACATATGTGAGATAAAATGTGAAATCTTTTAGGTATCATAAGTCATTAAGAAAGCAAATTTTAGTTTCTTTAGCCCACACAAAATAGTTGTGGACTGACATTAAGGAGATACAGTCTCATTTTACCTTATGTATAGTGTATTATCTCATTAGTATATGTGTTGGCATATATGTTATATGTAGCCAAATGCAGTTTTAATTTTGTGCTTTTAATTGAATATATCTTCCTTGCATGTTTACCTTTTTATGTGTATTGCAATTCTTGAGTACTAAAGACATACGCTCCCTCCTTCACCAGAAAAATATGGATGTTGACATTAACGAAGTGTCCATGGCCACATTTGCACATAAGTTATAGGCAGGGGCATAAATGAAACCCATTTCAACATGGTTTTGAGTCTTATTTATTAAAATGAGCCAGTCCATATCTAATGCCTATTACACGAAGAAGTCTATATTAGAGTCAGGGAATACAATTTTATTTTACTCATTGAATAATGCTATTAGAGCAGGTAACAGAGAATGTAAATTAGTATAACTAAACATATTTAAAACAAAGTGTTATATTATGAAAATTTCAAAATGTCTGTTTTATCGAAATTTAAAAATACATATTTATGGGTTGAAAAGTCAAATACTTATGAAAGATAATGTTCACTGCTGCTTTGATCTTTAAGAGCAAAAACATACTATATAGCTATTTTAAAGAATGAAATAGATCTATAGGTAGTGGCATGGAAATGTGTAATACTCTAAGCAGAAACTATGTTTGCAGAACAAAATGTGCAATATTATTTTATAATTTAAAATTAAGAAAAAGTACATAAATTTATGAGTATTATACATTTGTATGTGTATGTGTGCCCGCACACATGAAAGATTCATGCCAAACATTTAACAGAGAATATCTAGGACTGAATTGATTGGTAGAAGAGAGAGGAAGTAGAAAACTTTCGGTTTTGGGTTGATGTAATTTGCAGTGTTTTTCTTAATTGAATTTATTGGGGTGACACGGGTTAACAAAATTACACAGGTTTTGGTGTTTTGATTTTCAAATTTGCAAGCATTCATTTTTAGAATCAAACAGAAATGAAAAATCCAAGCACATAAATACATTGAATTTCTTGGATAAAATGCAATTCTCTGGGTTACAATACTCCCTCTGATTAACTTTTATCAACATGTGTATCCACACCATATGAAAGGGAATGAAAAAAGGGCATTCTAACCAGTATCTCCAGGCTAAAATATTACAATCAATGAAAACAAATATTACATTCTACCTACAACAAAAATTGTAAGCCATAACATTTGGGAACTAATGTCAAATCTTACCAGACACAGTCGACCAAACCCAGGTTGATTTCATTTTCAGAATTCCATCTACATTTGCCTGAAACTTTAAATTGAATAATAGACTGTGTGTGTGTGTGTGTGTGTGAAAGTGAAAGAAATGCACGCATTTCTTTCATACTTTTTAAATAGCAATGCAATGCAATCTGGGAGACCCTGGGGAGGGAGCAGAAGGATTGGGCGGCAGCCGGGGAATGGGTGGTGTGTGAGATAGGGAATTAATGAGATAAGGAAATACGTATTTTTGTGATGAGGGAAAAAACTTCATGATATTTTTCATATGAAACATACACAAGAATAATGGAATTGATGATATCTTACAAAATGTGGCCTACAGTAAGTTACTGTTGCATGTCTTCCTTCATAGAAAAGGACTGCATTGGAGACATTCACTTATATAGAAAATTGTCTGTATTTTTCTCAATTGAGAGAGTTCATTGAGACTTCATAGAGCAGTTTTATTACATATTATGTGCGAAGGAAACAACATATTTTTTGTTCCAATAACAACCTTTTATCAGACACAACAATACACCTCCATGTCAGTTGTTTCAAAAAGAATCTGCTGCAGATCGAATGAGTCAAAGTACAGGTGTTTTTCGAAGGGTCGTTAACAGCAGCTTTTAGCAAATGAAGCAAAGGCACATTTTTGCGGGGGTGGGGAAATAAAGAATGTCCTTTATCCAACACCTACCCTGGTACAGCTTCTGTTGTTTGCTTTTTGTTCTTTGTCTTCCCTCCCCCACTGTTCATTAAGAAGAATGAAAAGCAGAAAGAATATAATTGTGAACATTCTGCTCTTTATCGGTCATGCTCTGGGGGCTTTAGAACACAGCCATCAGCAGATCCGGCAGGGGCTGCACGCTCACTGTTTTGCTGGCGGAGGGAGATCCTGGAATCCAGCATCTCATTGCATCCTGTCATCTCACCCCCATTTTCAGAGTGGCCCCAAGTCTTTTAGGTTCTCCTCAGACAATTCTCAAGTTTCTCCTTTGGAGCTGTTCTAAACACCTCTGAGTATGGCTTTTAAAAAGACTTTTTTAAAAATATAACCTGTTATGAGTTTTTCCTGTAACACCCCTCCTCAAACAATACTGACAGCATTTCCACTAAGAATCCGTCCCCTTACCTGTTGTTCAAAGTTAGTTTACATCAATTCCTATTTAGCATTGACCTATGATAGATTCCAGGTGGTTTGCATGCTTTTGTTTATTTCCAAGGTATAAAATGTTCTTTTCATTACTTTTTCTTGAAAAATATTTTGTGATTTCCTCTATGTCCAGGGATTCTTTCGGAGACTTGTTTCAAATCCAAGCAGTTAAGAAGTTTTGAGTTTTGTTGTTTTCTGATACCTAGGATACATTCATACCACATGGATCTTAAATTCTCTATTTTGTGGAATTTATTTGTTTATTTGAGGCTAAGTACACAAGCAATTTTCAGAAATCTTCCATGGCTCTAAGAAAGAAAAAGTCTTTCTTTGCTTGATACAATTGTTCTTTATCTGCAACCTGAGGACTTTTTCTTTCCATTGCTTTTAGAGAAAGAGGAAGGGACAGAGGAGAGAGAGGGGGGCAGAGAGAGAGAGAAAGAGAAACATGTGAGAGAACACGGATCTGTTGACCCCTGTCCGGTGACTGAACCCGCAGCTTATTTGGTGTACAGGACTTATATTGCTGAAAGTCATCAAATTGTTGTGTTGCTCTAGTTCATTTATTTTGACTGTTGTATAGAATTTCATTTAGTAAATATCCCATAGTTTGTCCATTATTCTTCTGTAATGAGTATTTGATTTGTTTCCATGCTTTTAATTTAGATTTTTTTGTGTGTGCTAAAGTCATAACTTCTTTTACTCTACCTTTTTCACTTGATTTTTCTTAGAAAGCTATTACTCCTAGGTTCAACTTCCTGGATCTTTCTTCAAATTGCTTATCATTTCACTATATGTCCCATCTCTTTGTCTCTTTGGGTATTTGCTTTGTGAAGTTTTATTTTATT
The DNA here is from genome assembly GCA_004027475.1 of Anoura caudifer. NCBI lineage: Eukaryota > Metazoa > Chordata > Mammalia > Chiroptera > Phyllostomidae > Anoura > Anoura caudifer. Next base: position 70,076 of record PVKU01003954.1, read on the forward strand.
TTGTAACTTGACAATCATTTTTTATCAGTTTCTCTATTGAATTTGATGTGGACACTGGCTAGCTGTGTCCATGTCATTATGGATGAAATAAAACATACACACGGACTACCGAGTCCGGTGGAGGCAAAAGGACAACAGCATGGCTTTCTCTCAAGGGGGAGCAAAAGCCTCGGCCTCCACCATGACAGGCCTTTATTCTATATCTCCTCACATTACAAGGTGGTCCTCACTCACTATGCCCTGTTACTACAAAAGGAGCCAATGCCCCTCATCACGTCACGGAAGAAGGATATTAGCAAATGAAAAGGCAAAAGTAGTTGAGCGTGTTACACTGGTCCCTGCAAGGTTTAGCTCTTGGAGAGTGAGGGAGTTTTCAGCAAAAGCAAGCCTCAGAGCAGCCGAGGTATATTGCAAGTCTGATTACCCACGAGAGAACCTATCTGTGGGCGTGGGTCCTGTGCATCTCTGAGTGGGAGCTGGGCCCACACCATGCAGAAGCATCTGCCACAGAATTTTTATTTTTAAATGATCAATATTCTTACTGTATTTTTCCATTACCATTCATGCCCCTATGCCCCTACACCCTCTTCTAACTACCCTTCCACAATTTACCATAATTTTCTGTGTCCAAGAGTTTTTTATCTTTTTTGCTCAAAGCCTCCCTCTCTAGAGCTATCAACCTGCTATCCATGAGTCTGTCTCTATTTTGCTTGCTATTTCAGTTTGTTCATTAGATTTCACATATGAATGAAATCATACAGTACTTGTCCTCCTATTTTTGCAAGAGGTATGTGTGTGTGAGACCTAAGTATTCCTACAATATCAGTCTCATTATTTTTTCTCTTTTTTTGTCAGTTGTCACCTGACCCTCAATTAATTCTACTTTAGTTGGATCTACAAGCTGCCTTAGGTTACTCAGACCCTTAACTAACTGGATTTTTCTTTGCCTGTGCATAGTTTTCAATCTCCTCTTCATAGGTCAGGTCATTTGCAGTTCTCAAGTGGTAGAATGACATCAAGTGGCAGGAAGCATGGAAGTTTTGCTCTCTTTTGATGAGGAACTAACTGGCAAAAAAAATTTCTCTTTGCTATAATATGGAAATGAGGATCCTTAGCTGCCAGTTTTCCCTAGAGCAAGTGTCTGCCTTCAGCGTAGTTCAGTTCACCTGTGTAATTGTCTGTGGTTAGTTCTGCTGTGATCAAGATCATCAATGAGTCACACCCAAAACAAGACACAAGAAACCCTTCCCTAAGGCACAGGTGGCAAACACAAGGCCCACAGGCCGAACCCAGCCCTCCACCTTGTTTTATTGGCCCAGCACCTTGTTTCTACCTGGCAGCGGCAGCGCCGACCTCCTTGCCCCTAGTTAAGGAGTAGTACATTTACACGGTCCTAAAATTACATTTGGTCCTTTGAAGGCAGCCTTGAGGCTCATGTGGCCCCCAGTGAAAATGAGTTTGACACTCCTGCTCTAAGGGGGCCAGAGTCTCTGCAGGTAGCCATGAAATCCCAGAGAGAGAAGCCTTCTTTGTTGCCACTAATCACTCACTGGTAAAGAACCAGGAAAAAAGATCTTCTATCCTCAGGTCATGGAAAACCTTAGAACTTTGCTGGGAGGGCTAAACAGTACTAGATTTTCATGACAGAAAAGGAAAATATCATGGCGTCCTTTTCATGCCGACTCAGAGAACATTTTCACTTTCATCTCCAAGTCATTCCCTGTGGGGTCTCCTATTTTGTATTTTGTCTTAGAACACAAACTCCTGAAGGCCAAGAGTTTTATCTTTGAATATGTTACATACAAAAGTGATCACAGAGATAGAGCTAATTACTGTTTTTTATGTCATCATCATCATTACCATTTTAAGTGTAGGTGTATATCAACCTGACAGTTCAAATTCATAGAATAAATCAACAAAGAATATTTACTCATTTTACAAAAGTGGTCTGCCCAGGGCATATTAAATCTCACATTCTTTAAAGTTTTATCAGTGAAGCATAGGACTTTTCAGGAACATACATTCTTTTTTATAAAATAGAAAATACCATCTAACCCAGATTGAAATGACAAATAAAACTTTACATGCTGAGTTTCCCTTTTCAGGACATAGTCAAACAGATTGTGTCTATGCCTCCACTTAAACATTCTCCAACCTTCATAATTCCATGCACTGAGGAACCTCTCCCATCAACAGCAACACTTGACTCTACTGCAGGGGCGTTAAACTCATTTTCACCGGGGACCACCACATCAGCCTCATGGTTGCCTCCCAAGAGCCTAATATAATTTTAGGACTGTATAAATGTAACTACTCCTTAACTGTTAAGCGAGACCCTGGTGCTGCCACCACATAGAAACAAGGTGGTGGGCCATATAAAACAAGGCAGAGGGCTGGATTCGGCCCACGGGACTTGTGGTTGCCACCTGTGCTCTACTGTCTGGTTTCATACATCTAATTGCTGTATTAATCGAAATTAAAATAATGATGTTCTCTAATGTTAATAATCTTACAGATATAAATTATACATTGAGAGACAGTTTACAAGAACTCAGCTTACTTAAATAATGTAATTTTTTTAGTAAAATCCCTGTTTTAAAAAAAATTTGATCTACACTCAAGGTGTGCTAGAGCCTTCCTTTTACACCTACTGTCATAAGGACCCTGGATTCTTTTAGACTGGACTAGACATCTCAGTTTAGAGTTTTGTGTATTTGTGTTTTGTTGTTGTTGTTGTTGTTGTTGTTGTTGTTGTTTTCTGTTGGGTTGCTTTCTTTCTTTCTTTCTTTCTTTCTTTCTTTCTTTCTTTCTTTTTTTTTGGTTATTTACTTCATAGTTAGGCACCTGAAATTATTTGATCCAATTTTAGACACCTTCTATCGCAACAAGCACAATTGTATAGCTACTATGAAAAAAGACACCACTGATTACAAATATGAGATGGCACCGGTTCCATGATGTGCTTCTGTTTCAAAGATGAAAGCATGTATGATGCACAAGCAATGAAATATGGAAGCAAGTATTTTCTGGCTCACAATGCAGAAATTTTAAGATTCTTTTTTATGTTTATAGGGTACCAAACCTTAGATAGGCTTGACACGTGCCGTTTTTACTATCCACCTTTCCTAATTTCTAAATCATCCTTATCATCTCTTGGAATACATAACAATTATCACCCCACCAGTTGTGTGGTCCTAAGAAATCTGGTTTCCCTAAGCAGGGCTAATGCTGGAATCTATGTTCTTAGAAGTGTCTGTTTCCCCTTATTGATCTTACTGCTGGATTTTGTTTTAAACAACTTTACCTCTGTCTGTTTTCCTGCTTGGTGTATCAGCCTCTTCCTGGACCTTGAGACTATGCAAAACATAGACTCATGTCTTAGTTTTTGCAGGTTACTTTAACAGAAACCTCCAACTGGATGGCATGTAAGCAAAGGAACTTAATTTCTCACAGTTCTGGAGCCTGGAAGTCTTGAGTCAGGATGAAAGCAAAGTTGGATTCTGGTGGGAGCCTTCTTCTTCTGGGATGTTGACTCTCAATTATTTTTGCGTCCTCTCATAATCAAGAGCTGAAAGAGAAGAAGCCATTCATGGGGCTCCACCTGCATGACCTCAGCTGATTCCAATTATCTCCTGAAGGCCCACATCTTAGTATCATCACATTGGGGGTTAGGGTTTCAATACATGAATTTGTGGAGGGACACAAATATTCAGTCCATAGAAACTGGCTTGATTGGAAACATAGTCCCTAAAGTGGAAACCCGCAGAACAACATAGGAACTGAGGAGGCAGAGGAACCGCATATTGGTTCCAAGAGGTGCTGGTCTCTGAGCAGGTAGGTGAGGGGAATGAGAAACAGAAGCACCTGGGCAAAAATGAGCAGCCAAAGCTAATTACGGGCTTCTTCCCAATTCCCAGGCTAAAAGAACTAGGAAGAGCCACATGGAATTCTATGTTTCCAATCAAGCCGGTAATTAGCTTCTGTTTCTTATTACCCTCATCCACCTCCTCAAAGATCAGTACCTCTTGGCACCAAAGCTGTGGTTGCTCGGCCTCCTCAGTTCCTATCTTGTTCTGTGGGTTTCCACTTCAGGGATCATCCCTTCTCCAGAGCAGCACTTGAGTCCTGCAGCCTCCCCGCAGTGCTAGACTGTGGATTTCTAGATTTCAATCAGCCTGCATTCTGGAGGTGCTGCAGCGTGATGACCAGCATGGCCTGAATAATGTCTCTCCCACTACCACCAAGATGAGGTTCTGTACTAATGACAAAAGCTCAACCATAATAAGTTAAAAAGCTTATCTCTCCTGCACACTTTGGGACTTCCAGGTCAAGTCTTCTTTAACTAAAGGTATATGGTTTTATATTTAGTGTGGATTCAAAACTCAGGTGCTAACGTGGAATTCCCTTGCATTGAATTACAATGCTGTGATGTATAAACTTGGTTGCTGTCATCTACCTGGGCTCATGGTAGTCTCTTCTCCCTGTCTGCTGCCCTAGTCCCTAAACTGCCACCCCTCTGGTCCATGATTCACTGGGTCTCTGTGAGAGAAGGGGAAAAATGAATAACAAAGCTACTAGATCTTTTGTTCCTTTGTTTTATACCCAGGCTCAATAGAATGGGAAACGTGTGAACATGTAATAAAAGGAACACGTAATTTGCTGTTGAAAGAGGTAATTGTCACTTACCATCTGTAAGACCTTAGATAAGTCTTCTAACCTCTGGGATTGCTTCTCCCTTGTCAACTAAGGGCCAAAAGCTGCCCTGTGTGTATCATCTAGTGCTACAGAGTATCAAAACAAGAATGACATAATAAACATGAAAGAATTCTGTGAACTTTAAAATGCTACATACCAAAAAAAGAAAAAGAAATAATCATTAAAAGTGCTGGGCAGAAGTAGATTTACAGTTGTTAATACTTGAAATACAGAGTTAATTCTTGTGTTGTTATCTACTAATTATTGTATTAGTTTCTTTTTTTATTGTTATTCACTTACAGTTGCCCCACTTTTTCCCCATTGCTTTCCCCTACCTTGTCACCCCCTACTTCCACAGTCAATGCTGGGCCATTTTCCATGCCATGAGTCCTCAGTCCATGTTCTTTTGTTTGCTCCTTCCCTTTCTTCCCCCATTATCCCCCTCCCTCATCTCCTCTGGTCACTGTCAGTTTGTTCTTTATTTCCAAGTCTCTGGTTCTATTTTGCTCAGCATCACTAGCCATTAGAGAGATGCAAAGTAAAACCACAATGAAATACCACTTCACACTGGTCAGAATGGCCATCATTAATAAATCAACAAACAAGTGCTGGTGAGGTTGTGGAGAAAAGGGAACCTTAGTGCACTGTTGGTGGGAATGCAGACTGGCGCAGCCACTGTGGAACACAGTATGGAATTTCCTTAGAAAACTTAAGGTGGAACTGCCTTGCAATCCAGTGATCCCACTGCTGGTACTATACCCTAAGAATCCAAAAATACCAATTCAAAAGAACCTATGCACGCCTACATTCATAACAACACTATTTACAATAACCGAGCAGTGGAAGCAGCCTTAGTGCCCATTAGTAAATGAATGGATCAAAAAACTATGGTACATTTACACAATGGAATTCTATGCAGCAGAAAGAGAGAAGGAACTCCTGTTCTTCTTGACAGCATGGATGGAACTGGAGATCATTATGCTAATTGAAATAAACCCAGTGGTGAAATACGAATACCATATGATCTCACCTATAAGTGGAACCTAATTATTGTCTTTGTTTCTATTTGAACTATAAACCTACTTTTGCCCTCCCTGTAATGACACTGTCTTGTCACATTTTGTCTATTCTCCATCTCCTTTCTTTGTCTTCTGGGCCCAATATGCTGAGCACCCTGGCTGCTTTTGGATTTGCTGATCTTGCCCCTCTTGGTGATGCATACTGTAATTTCATACACCAACAGTTGCCCCAGTGTAGCTAATTTTAAGTTAGGGATAGATGTGGAAAAGGTGGCAATACCTGTATGGGGAACCAAACTCAAAATTTCAGCATGGAAGTTCAAGATGGGCATTGAACACAGTGTGCTTGAGCCACCTACCCCCTCTTCCCATACTTCATTTTGAAATGCACTTCAATCCCATGCTTTTTAATGACCACAGCAATAAAGTCACACTTTTCACACACAAAGCCTTTTCACATCTAAAAAACAAGCCCATTGTACATTTTTATTCATTTGTATTCACATTTTTCCATAAAATCTCTTTGTCAGAAATGCCCAATTTTCAGGCTGTTTCACTGAGTGATGTTTAAGCAATGGCCAATCCTATTTGTGTTACATTTACAAGACTTGAATTTCCTAAACTAAAGAGGAGAATCTGCTGTTTAGCTAAGAAATCTGTTCAACTTAATACAGATTTTATACCTCCTTTTAAGTCCCAGCCTGAGCTCTTTTTTCAGTTTTTCAGATAAAAATGGAAGCACTTATTTCTAACAAACCTATGCATGCAGCACATATCTCTATCATTAAAGGCCAACAGCATCTTTCTTACATAATGGAAATATGAGTCATCAACCTTAAATCTGATCTGGTCCTAATTCAATTAAATCATTACATTCTTGTCCACTGATTTTTTTTTTTTTTTTGTCTACAGAAAACCATGCAATGAATGTGTTAAATGGCCATTTTTAAAATAGCATGTGCATTCAAAGGGGGGTGGGGAACACGATTTAATGCTTAAAATGGGGGAATAAATTACTGATCCTTTTTCTTTCTTTCTTTCTTTCTTTCTTCCTTCCTTCCTTCCTTTCTTTCTTTCTTTCTTTCTTTTTTTTTTTAACAAATGGCTGGGAGGGTTATAATGTATTAGATTTTTTTTCCAGAGGTAATCTTAGATGTGGAGTGAATGAAGTGAAGTCTGTTATCAATCCATAACATCTGCTGCAGTGTCAAGTGATGAAATGGGTGACTCCAGAGCCCAAGACAGCTGGGACGGCTTTCTTAATGCAGGAGGGTATTGTGCAAACAAACAGACACTGATACGGTCTATGGTTGTCACAATTATTCAGGCTGGTGATACATCTTCCCGTATTAGCTGCTTGAGCAGTCCTATTTCTTTTAAAAGTAAACTACTGTATAACAATCACCATTCTGGCCTGTGAGTCAGTGGGCACAAATAGAATAAATACCCCGGAAATAAAAATAAATAAATATAAATTAAAATTTATCACCAGAGCAATAAACTGAAAAGCAGATGCAAGATGTAACAAAAACAAAACACATAGGCTAAGAGCAGGGGAGAGGAAAAGGAAATAAAAATTCAAAAATGTTACTTCAATAATAAAACACAACTATGAATTAATAACATTTTCTGTGATCTTTATAGTGTGAGGGGTTATGTGTAGTTTAAGTTAAAGGTATTAAAAACACTGTTCGGTGCAGTTAATTTTAATTTATGCTTTTGCTGAGGTTTGTGATCAGCATCCTGGGAACAGTTATTAAAAATGATGAGGCCTAAGTTTTGAGCATGGATAAAGGTTCTATAAAATTAAGAAAAGTAACAAATCAGCAATTTATTATTTCATAAATCTATGTTTAAAGGAACAACTGAATTTAATTACAAATAGAAGCTTGATTTCATCCAGACAAGCTTTCTGGTGGATATGGAAATGTTTTGATTCTAATTGGAAATTTTATAGCCTGCACGTGACCTAAAGATCAAATAATGTACGTTAAAGCTTCAAATATTTAATCTGGCTTTTGGACAAGCAATCTAGAACCCTTAAGTTCTCTGTGCCCTGGGCACTCAGAATCACTGACAGCAACACTGTGTTCGAGAGACCTTAAAGCTCATCTAGCCTCATCTAATGATTGTGCTGATGTGAAGTGTAGACATGGACGAGGGAAAGGTTTCCCTAGCATGCCCTTCACTTTGGCTCTGTGCATATTCCATTACATTAAGCTGATCTCTGGTACCAATATAGCCAGGAAATAATTAAAAGTAAGCTACTATCTGTTTCTGTTGACAAAGTAGTACCTAAAAATCAAATAAGCAGGAATATTAAATGCAAATCAGTAAGGTTTTGCAGATACCTATTGGTTCTTATAAAATCAGGGAAAACACCCATTTATCTATTCAGATATTTTCATTTTAATTTTACTAGGTATATACTGGTATGGACTTCATAACATACATTTTCAAGTGTGTGTTCATTCACGATTAAGTCAAGTCCAAGTGCCATGAAGGCCCCCACATGCCTAAATTGGTTTTTCTATAAGGAATGGATCCTACCTTAGTCATCATTATATATTTCTTAACACATCACACACTGCTTGGCAAATAGCAGTTATTCATTAAATGCTGATTCAATTGATGTCACTTTTTTTTTGTTTTGAACAAGCCAAACTAAACTCAATTGTCTCAGAAATCAGGTGTAAATATTATGAGAATGCTTCCTTTCTGACAATGAGACATCATTCATTGCCTGTTCATTTATTCAATAAATACTCGCTGAGTTCCTGCTGTGTGGCCTGCTCAGTTCAACATTTCAAAGATGAAACAGTGAAACAATGAGGTGGAACAGTTCTTACCCTTAGGAAGCTTATACTCTCCCAGAAAAAAACTGACATCGAGCTTGTAATCCTAAGTGTCACAAAGGAAAAATCCAAGGAATCTTATCTATGTTTAAAAAGAAACAACCTAGTATGGGATCAGGTACTACAGAACCATAGATGATTTCTCCAAGGAACTGGCCTCTCAGGTAAGGTCCACAGAAGATGTAGGATTTCTATATGGAAAAGGGGCAGGTCACCAGGATGTCATTCTAGTCAGAGAGAAAGTTATACGCAGGAAAAAGCACGGTGAGTTCCCAAACCCAAAGAAAGCAGGGGTATTCAAGGACTGGAAAGAGAGGAGAAGGAGCAGGTAAGGTGCTTGGAGACAGTTGTTACATAAGACTAAGTTGACAAGACAGACCTGGCCACATTGTGCAGAAGCTTAGAATTAGGAATAATATTGAAAATATATAACAATCATTAAGTGACAGGCATCAATCATTCAGAAAATACTCTCCGGCTGGAGCTTTCATCTTAATCCTAAAAAAAAAGAAAGGAAGAAAGAAACCAGTGGTTGCATATTTGAGTGTAGAGTACAGAACAAAAGTCTTGGTCCTTAAATGATGGCCTAGGGCCCAGCAGCTTACAGTCATCACCTAGCATGGTTATGTGCATAAATATAAACACATGTTGTTTGAATCACTGTATCTGTGGGTATCTTTGGTAATGCAGCTTAGCTTTGTCTAAACTAAAATAGTCATCTGCACAGCATGTTCAAGGCTGAGCAGAATTACAGGTTCTAGAGGGTGACTACCTTTTCAGGTAAAGTCTGATGCGTGGTACCACAAAGCACCATTACCCAGTTTACCTAGTTGCTGTAAGGTGAGAGTTTATACAAAATAAGGCTTGTTTGTTCATCTGTTCAGTATTTTTAACAGTCAAAAATATTAATTTCACCTAAAACAAGCAGATACTAGGTAGAGGTTTTAGGACACGAGGGTTACTCTGCAACAGTTAATTAATCCTCCAAATTGTTGCCCCCTCCTACGTTTAAAGCAAAAGTAAAAGATAACTAATATGGCCTACAATTAGGGCTTATATTCAAGAGTGCATCCTTTGTTTAATATTTGTTTTATTGAGACTGGTTCTAAAGCACTTGTCACAAATGGCACCTTCCCCACACAGCCACTCCACTCCCACCAGCACTCTCCATCCTCCTTGCCTTCAACTACTTCACCTCTTCTCATAGTGCTTTTCTTTATATATCATACTGTGAAACTTACTAATTTACTCTCCTCCCTGTTTACTGCCTGTGTTTCCCCACTGGAATAAAAGTTACACACAAAAAAGCACCTTCTGTTTTATTTAGTTGATGTATTCCAAATATCTAGAACAGTAGTTGGCATGTAATCGGTGCTGTGAATATTTATTACATTGAGCTTCAGTGATGCGGCTTGTTTGGCTCCTTAATTCAGTGGTACATTGATGTTGTCTGCCTGTCAATCTTGCTGTAGGCTGTTGACTCCAGCTGGTGGAGGAGGCATGCCCACCCTTTGTCCTGGGCTGGAGATGGCCCGCCCACATCACCAGCAGTCATAATCCATTGGCAAGAGCTCCATTACATTCATGAATAAATGTAAATGTTTAGGGGACAGAGTCCTATCTGTCATGTTTATAATGATATTTTCAGTACTTTAAACATTTCCAACAGCATTAAGGATTCAAGAAAACTGTTGAATGAATGAATGATGCTTAATGGTTGGAAATGTATAGTGTGCAAAATGTTATGCTGGATCCTGTTGGGGTCCAACCTTGAGAATATTATATGAGGTTCCTTGAGTAATAAAGCTCTAGACTCTAGTAGGGAAAAATAAATGTTGTGCAAATAATGCCACAATAATATACAAGAGAAGATTATAAATGCCTTGAGTACAAAAAAGAGGAGATGCCATCCACGTGAGAAATTCACTGCAGTCTCCTTCGAAAATGTAACAGATGAGCTGGGCACTGCAGACCTGATTGAATGTCAACAAGTCAAGGTCAGCAGTTGGGAGGAAGTTTATGATTGATAAACAACAGCATATTTGAAGATGTTGAGATGAAAATACAAGGACAATACATTCAGAGAATAGTAAGTAGTCTTGAAAATTGTCAATCTTTTTTTAAAAAAAATAGCTCTAACCACTGTACATTGTCTGTGAAAATTATTTATGTGCTTCCATTATATGGAAGACCATCTGCAAAGAACCACTGAATCTACAATCTCTATTCTTGAAATATTTTCTGATGGGAAGAGTATGGGTAGTAGAATTCTGTGATACAGCATCTTTCTCAATTAGTAATTTGAAGAAAAAAAAAAAACCAAGGCATTTCCAAAGAGTTTTCCACAGATGTCCTATAGATGCAGCTGAGCATGGTGTCAGAAAACAAGAGGTACCGGTTTTGTTTGCTTTGTTTTAAACTTTGTAAGTAACTCAACCAAATAACTGAACTGGTTATGTTGAGATGGCTATAGTTTATCACCCTCCAAAGTACCAATTAATGAATTTGCTGTTCTTTTGTTTTTATCTGGGATATAGGTCATAGTAAGGTGATTAGTAGGAGAGATTTACTCAAACTCTTGTTCAGTAGCTGTTATGTGAGAGGCTCGGTGCTAAGTGATGATGATAAAAAGGTAAGTATTGTTACATTTGTTTTATATCAGACCTCTTGAAAGAAAGTTTTGCAGAATTAAAAAAAATTGTACTTGCACATTAACAGCAAATACTGCCAATTGGTATTTGTCTCTCTCGTCTGTCTTTCTTTCTTTTCAATACTTCCCTTATTCAAGACTAATTAATATTTTTGAAAAACAGTTTTTCAGGACCTAAACATTCAGAAAGTTTCTCTAATATTGTAATATTAGAAAATATTAAATGTAAAATATGTAATATTTTAATTATATGATACTTTCTAGGTCACTATGTTATTTCTTTACTTAGTTAATGAGTAACCTTATCATGAAATACATTGCTCATTTCAAAATATCTCTTCAAATGCATTGATAAAAATGAAATTTGGTACTCCAAGGAATCTCAACTTAGCTGGATTATTTTAAAAAGAAAAACTTGTTTTTTTCTTGCACTGGTATTTGTATCACTGAATTTCTATAGCTGAAAATGTATTCGGAGACGTGAAGAGATACGCTTCAGTTTGCTGCTTGCTATTTTGCAAACTGTGATTGAGAATCACTATTGATAGTAAATCAATTTTATCAGTGAAAACTAGTTTTTCAAATGAAACAACATATTAGAATAAAATAGGGTAGGGGTGAATAATATTGTATTGCATTGCCCAGAGAAAGTATAAACTTTGTTTTTGAAATTTATTTTTATGTGGATGTATATGTTAAGTCAGAATATAATTCTTATTTGACAAAAAGAACAGTTAGAAAGAAGGTTTCATTTAGGTGTTGATAATTGATGGTAGTTGGAGAGAAGAATCGTTTTTCCTCTAAAGAGCTAGGATGCTGTGGGCCAAGGAGGTCAGTCTCTTGGTAGAGCTTTCTTCCTGGGTGTGCATTAACAATGGAAAGCCACAATTTAGGTGATATTCTTTGAAATGGCTCCTATAGGTGATTTCTCCACTGACTTTTTTCATACATGATGTTTGCCAATATATTTCCCAAACTAGATATATATATTTCCTTCTTGAAACTGGGCATAAAATTGGCTTTTCTTTTCTCAAGGAAAAAATAGGCCCAACTCCCCTGCATCACAGTGCAGTCTGTCTTGCCCATCTGTTTCCATGAAAGGTTTCCTGGCAGCACCACACACTTTGTGGCCCTCCCAGCTGTTGATCATGGACACCTTTGTCAATACCAACAAGCAATCATTCAGGGCATTTAGTTTTTGCTAGAATTTGCCAAAATCTGCATAACCACCTGTTTTAAACACTGAAGTAAAAAATCTATACACTGTCAAACTACGTTTCTTATCTATATTCTGTTTTTCTCTTTTTAGTCATTTTTGACCAGAAAGGAAAATTGCTTTAACCATATTGTCATTTGTTCTGAATTCATTTTGGGCTTGAAATGAACTACATCTGTGTAAAAAGTTAGTTTAAGGCAGAAAGGAAATCATATTTCTTCTCCTCCCTGCCTCAGTCTCACCAGTTGCCCTTATATTTCATCACTAGACATAATTATTGCATCATTTAGGTCTCAATACAATGCCAACATTGCTAAATCATGATAGCAAGCCACTGATAAAGTCTTTTGATTAGTCCCAGACAGCTTTTGTAGGTGTCAGCTTGTATTCATTGTTGGCATCTTTTAAGCAATTTGGTTCTTCAGTAACTTTGTATAGTCCTTCAGTTAATTACTGCTCATGCATTCTGGGGATTGAGTCAAGCTGATGGATGTCAGTGCCTTTTCAGGATGCTAAACAGGTGATTCCACAAATCCCAAAGGTGCCCGAGGTGACACAAGTAGAATTATCCATAGGTATTTTCTAATTTCCACAAGTAAATCCAGGTAGTCACACATACTTTCTGTCTAGTTTTGAAAGATTCCCAAACTCTTTAGTCAAAAATTTGTCCCCATCAATTTAATATGGTTCCCAATGTAACTCTATTGGAGATTTACTCCTATGGGCCATCTATTTTTTCCATTTATTCTAAGAAAGATAATTTATAAAGCATCATCATTTCAAGAAGAATGTGTTTGTTTTGTTATTTCTCAGAAGGAAATAAAGGTTTTTTTTTTTTTTTTTTTTTTTTTTTTAATAAGGACATGGTTTAGAAAAAAAAGGTTTTGATGCCCATTTCAGATCTGCCATTTTCCACTCCTGACATGGGTAAAGTCACCTCACTGCTCTGTTGGTCAGGGGCTAACAAACCTACTTGTCCCATCAACCTGCTTCACAGCACAGTTGCACAGATTACATGCATTAGTATAGGTGCAGGAAGAGAAGTAGGATAGTGTGGTGACAAAGAGTGCCCATTCTAGAGACAGAATGAACGGGGTTAAAATTCCACCAAGCCACTGAATGCCAACTGGGTGGCCTGCCTGTGCTCAGTCACCTAATTAGTAAAACGGAAGTAATATTAACTAACCATGCAGGGGGGAGTGTGATGGGTAAATGAATGAGTGTGTGAGGCACGTAGAACAGTGCTTAGTGCAAAACAAAACTGCTGACTGTTACTGCATATGCTTTAGAAGCTGAAAATGTAGAAATCTTACAGAAGGCCTTATGAAAGGTGGCCACTCACAGTCCCCTGTGAAGATGGACCCATCGTCATCAGTTTTTATGGAGCAAGTTTGAAGGGAATAGATCTAAGACAGGAATGAAGATCTGGCTAAAGTTATATAATGGGAAGCTCTGGGTTCGAGAAAGCAACAAGAAAATAATTCAGGAAAGAGAAAGCAGATTTGAAGCACGATCACAATCAGAGAGGACTGACAGAAATGTGGTTTAGAATTGGTTCATATTTTAGTTCCTGTTTTCTCATATGTAATGGGAAACGCATCAGGTCACAATGAAAAAGGTTTTAGTGATTAAAATAATTTTTTAAAATTTATTTATTTCTTTGTTTGTTTATTTTAGAGAGAGGGAAAGGGAGGGAGAAAGAGAGAGTGAAGCATTGATGTGAGAGAGAAATATTTGTCAGTTTGCCCCTCACCCACCCCCAATGGGAGACCTGAACTGGATCCTCGGCATGTGCCTTGGCTTGAAACTGAACCAGTGACTCTTTGGTTTGTGGGATGATGCCCAAACCACTGAGCCACACTAGTCAGGGCATGAATTAAAAATTTTTTTAACATTTTACATATATATTTATCTTCTGATGTTACCCATCCTACCAGGAATAAGTCAATAAAAGAAGCCTGAAAATGATATGTCTTTCAAAAAAATAGCCTACCAGAAATTATGCATATAAATGTAAGCTTTTCTTCAAAGTAAACACCTTCAGTTATAATAAACAAATAAAAACTTATAGTAAATATAAAAAACAGAAACATGCAAAAATATGAAACTCAATCACCAACTTACACCATACACAAAAATAAATTCAAGGCAGATAAAAGACTTAAATATAAGTCATGACACCATAAAAGTCCTAGAGGAAAATATAGGCAGGAAAATCTCAGATATTCCATGTAGCAATAGTTTCACTGATATGTCCCCTAGAGCAAGGGACATAAAGGAAAGAATGAACAAATGAGATGTCATCAAAATAAAAAGCTTCTGCATGGCTAAGGGACAGCATTAAAATGAAAAAAGAACCAACTGTATGGGAAAACATATTTGCAAATGATACCTCAGAAAAGGGTTTGATCTCCAAAATATATAAAGAACTCACACAACTCCACTCCAGGAAGACAAACAATCCAATTAAAAAATGGGCAAAGGACCTGAGCAGACAATTCTCCAAGCAGGACATACAAAGGGCCCAGAGACATATGAAAGGATGCTCAGCATCACTAGCCATCAGAGAGGTGCAAATTAAAACCATAATGAAATGCCACTTCACACCGGTCAGAATGGCCATCATAAACAAATCAACAAACAATGTGCTGGTGAGGATGTGGAGAAAAGGGAATCCCAGTGCACTGTTGGTGGGACTATAGACTGGTGCAGCCACTGTGGAAGACAGTATGGAATTTCCTCAAAAAAAATAAAAATGGAACTGCCATTTGACACAGCAAGTCCACTGCTGGGATTACACCCTAAGAACCCTGAAACTCCAATTCAAAAGACCCTATGTATCCCAATGCTCATAACAGCACAATTTACAATAATCAAGTGCTGGAAGCAGCCTATGTGCCCGTCAGTAAATAAGTGAATCAAAAACTGGTACATTTACACAATGGAATACTATACAGCAGAAAGAAAGAAGGAGCTCCTACCCTTCATGGCAGCATGGATGGAACTGGAGAGCATTATAGTGAAATAAGCCAGATGGTGAAAGACAAATACCATATGATCTCACCTGTAAGTGGAACCTAATCAACAGAACATACATGCAAGCAAAATACAACCAGAGAAATTGAAATAAAGAACAAACTGACAGTAATCGGAGAGGAGGAGGGAGAAGGATAATAGGGCATAATAGCGGAAGGGCCATCAAGGAACATGTATAAAGGACCCATGGATAAATTCAAAGGGGGGTAGGAAAGAGGGTGGGAGGTGGGAGTGGGTGGTGTGGTGGAGAGTTGTGGGGGGAAAATGGAGACAGCTGTACTTGAACAACAATAAAAATAAGTAAATAAAACAAAAAAAGACAAAAAATGAGCATGGTGATATTCCAATAGTACTTTATTTACAAAAACTGGTGGCGGGCCAGATTTGGCCTATGTACTGCAGTTAGTTAGCATTTGATTTAACCGCTCAGATACTGATGAGAATAATTTGCTTTGCATTCTGAATAAGGACTAAGTGATGATGTAACATAGTACCTGATACACTGTAGGCACTCCAAACATGTCTTTCCTCCTTTCCCAGGGACTATAATGTAGTGAAAATCAGGTGAGCCTGGATCCAGAAGACTGTTCATTTCTGGCACAAGTAGTTACATGATTCTTTGAGCTTCACATCTCTCTTCTAGGAAATGGTACCAACTTCTGTTACCTTATGAAACTTAAATATGATTAAGTATGCAAAATTTCTGCACCAGAGAAGGTATAAAAAATTAGCTATTTCAAAGTCTCTCTGGGGATTTTTGTTTCAAAGGGCTAACTGAGAGCTTTATATCCCGAAAAGCAGATAAATCACCCTTATTATTTCTCATCAATAGAAGCAGATATTGAAATTCCCAATTGTTCTTTTCTAGAAATCAGTTTCCATGAGAGAAATTAAGGCGCCTCTTCCTCGGGTCTCATAGAACTTTAGAACTAAAACCAACTGTCAAGATCGGCCCATCATTCTCACTTTACAAGTACAGAAATCGAGACTCCTGGAGATTAAATGGCATGCCCGAAGGCACTCAACGACTCAGGGGAAGGGTTCAGACCAGGTCTCCAGGCTCACAATGCCCAGTCCAGAATATTTATATTCTAACAGGCAGTCATCCACTTTAGTGGTTTTCACATCGAGTAAAGCTTGAAGCAGGTTCTGTACTCTTGGGCTATCTGGTTTTACATGTTAGAGTTGGCAAACACAGAATCATGTAACCCACTACTATTGCAAAGTTTTTGGCTCTGTCCAACTGCAGGGAAGTAAGTTCAGTAAACGGGGAGGATTTCTCATGAACCCCTACTGTATCAAGTGAGGCATTTAGAAGATAGACTGGCTGACATCCATGGCTAGAGATAGGGTTTCGGTGACATCACTGAGTGAGTGCACTTGTATTTTAGCGGATCACACCCCGGAGGGCCCATGGCACTCTACACACTGTTCTTCCCTGCTGATATAACTTAGAAAATGTCACTGCACAAACCTCACGGCATATATGGCATTTTGAACACACTAAACAATGGCATGACATTTGGAGCTGCTGAAAGCAGAGCCACATGGTGTCTACACTGCACACGTCCGAAATACCACCCTGCTTTTGTTTCCCCTTCCCTTTCCTGTTTGCTCTCAATCATCCTTACCTCTCCAACTGACCAAATGCTGTATTTCGCCCCTTCGTAAGCTCAACTATACTGGAACTTCATTAACATGAAATCTTTACGTTCTTTACAGCATTGGAATTTTCTCTTTATTTTGTTACTTTTTTTCATTGTTACTTTTCACATAAAGAGACAACTAGGAATTGAGATGCTCTTCAAACAATTTTCCTAAGAAAGACCTTTTAGGTTGCTAGGATGAGATTCTTTATCATTTTGTTTGAGTGTGAAACTGTACAGATACATATGTATTAGTCACATATAACATTTTGGTCATTGCCAGTTCACCCCAAATGTTTATTATATATGCTGCACATGCTAACAGCTATCTCTGTAAATAAGAGTTTTTAAAGTATAAGTTTTTTTTAAATGTCAAGCCTGTGCATTTTATTATTGGAAAACTCAATTTAATTACACTCATAAAATGTAGCATCTATATTAATTGAATTGGCTGATGTTAAAGTGCACTTTTTAAATACTTATTTTTACATGTCAGTTTGCTTTTTCTGCCTCCTTTCATATTGGTTTTTCCTTTTCATCAAATTAGTCTGCCAATTACATCTGCAATAAAAATCAAACATATAATCATGTATATTTGCAAGGAGAGCAATGAATACACCTTTCTTTTCTCATTTATGCTTTCAAAAAGTTTACTGCAGAGAGGGATATAAGGGGACTAAATAGTAATGGGAAAAATACAATAAAGATTAAATCAAACTACAAATGTTAATTGACATCTGATTAAGGAATCAATGATAACGTAGACCCTATGTTAGCCATTATATTTCACTGTATATTTTTCCATATATAAAAATCTGTCTGACAATTTTGAATTAGAAGGTGCGCACACAATATTGAATGACTTGTGGCATGGCCAAGCTGCCACTTCATCAGTCTCTCATCCCAACACCACATTTTCCATTAGGATGTTTCCATCAGGATCAAGTTCCTCTTCAGGGATAAGAGCTGCTCATCTTGTCTTCCTGTTCTTCATAAAGGCAGCCTGAGAAAGCCCATAATCAGCAGAGTTATCAGTAGCTGATTTAGTTCCTCCTAAATGTATTGGTAAAAGATAGATCTGCGGATCATTTTAGCCACTCATTCCTGATTCATCCCGGTTGCAATAGCCTCCCCTGTCTCTCCCTAGTGATGTCCTTAATGGGCATAATATCTGGTACCAGTTTAACTCATGGGAGAGGTTTCATGATTGTGCTCCTGCAGTATAATTCTAAATCGAGATTTCAACTACGTAACAAAGACAGCAGAACATTTATTGAGCTAAATCAAAACAAAACAAAAAGTACATGAATTAAAACATCCAAATAATGAAAAAGAAACATTTTGAATTTCAGTTATCTAATATTTTCAATAACTCATTTTAATCAACTATGTAAAAAAGTTTAAAGGAGAGAAAAAAGTATAAGAATGCCTAATTTTCAAAAACATATTTATTTTCAAAAATATTCCCCCCATTACTTTGAATTATATATAATCTTTTAAAAGTTTTATCTGCAGCTTAAAACTATAAAACAGCAGCAATTTAATGTCAATATCCACCACATTTTAACACTTGTTTGGGTCTAATGATTTGAGACATACATTGTTATTTGTAGTTTTTGGTAGCCTTTTTTGTCTCATTAGTTTATAATAATGAAACATTAAAGTTTTTGTTTTGATGTAAATAACTTATTTTATGTCCAAATGTAATTTTATATGAAAATGCATCTATATTGACTCTTGATCTAAAGTTAACAAACACACATTTATTATACTAAATTTGGTAGCACTTTAGAATTCAACTAGAAGTTCAGAGAGTTGAAAACAGCAAATTTGAGAAAATAAATCTTACTAATTCATGAAAGTCCAATTTAATATTGTAGAAGATGAGGACAGAAATCAAAGGGAAGTCACTCTGACAATTTAAAATTATACTTACATTTACACTTTGAAAAGAATCGTGTTCTATCTCACTTGGTAATGAGACAAAAGTTTCTAAAAGAGCAGGCTCTGAAAAATATTTGTGAACACAATGAGGAAATGAAAGTAAAAAGAACAATCTGAAAGCCAATAGGTGCTAAAAAGAAAAAAAAAGGAACATTATAAAACACCTTTTCAAAGGTCTTCTAATGTACAATATTTAAATACAAACAGTAACTAGTGTTACACCAGCTGCTCTCAGGTTTGCAAAATATATCAAAGTGCAGCATATTGGAATTAGTCCTGAGTTTCCATTTACTTTATCTATCCAGACACATCAATTCTTTTTACTCCAGCCTGATAAAGTGGAACTGCAGCAGACAAATGAGCTAGTGGAGCTGACATAATGTGTTTGTCACAAAGAAGCGCTGGATAAAAAAGCATGACTTTGATCCTCAGTGAGGTTACTATTTTACAGTACCATGGATTTAATTCCAACTTGATGCCCTAAGTCACCATCGGTGTTCATTGGCCAAAGTTTATTCCCATTTCATCTCCAACTGTTAGAAGGTTAACTCCTGCAATCCTTTATGAGAAAAATTCCACCCCAACTGAAAAAAAATTATGTGTAAAGAGTTGATTAATGATTTTTGTACCATGATGAAAGCTACCATGAGAGGCTGACTAGAAATAAGCTAGCAGATTCATGACTATTTGCACAAGGCAAAGTTGTAAGGTTGTAATTTTAAAAGATGTTTGATTTATATTTGACTAATCCATGTGGAGAATTGTCAGAGAATTAGTGTACATGTTTTATATAAAATAATACATAAAATGCAATATAGGAAATATTTGAGCATATCAGATATAAAAAAACTATTTTTTTCAGGAAGACATATTTTTGATAATAAAGATCTTGGCTTGAGTTCTGGATGACATGAAGCATTGGCCTATTTCATTACTGGGCTCTTCTATCTAAGTAAATTAATTCAGGGTTTTTTCTTTAGCCTGTCCGACAGATAAAAATACCGTAGGTGGACTCTGCCACTGGTGAGCAGACACAGGGAAGGACAAAGCCATGGGCTGCCAGAGACCAGGCCTCTCAGCAGATGGGTAAACACAGCCTGGAACAATTATAATGGAGAGAAAGATTCTTTCTCTGATACTTGGTATTGCAGCATCACAGGCTTTTTTTCTCTTAATTTTTTTTCATAGTTTGTACATCATTAGCCCAACAAATGAAGAAGTAGAATGTGATGAATGAAACACGGTACTGTGAATCCAAATCAATACATTAATCCCAGTCTGGCCATAAAGCACATGTTAACATAATGGGATATAAGTAGGAGAAAAATATTGTCCCTGTCAGCAATGCTTAACAATTAAAATATATCTCTACAAACAAATGTTCAGCTGAAACATGCTAAAGAAGTTATAATATGACATATTGCAAAGTTATAGTTATATCTACCCAGGGATAATTATTGCTTATTAAAATAATTAAAATAATATGCTTGTTCATACTCTTAAATAATCCTTTGTATGATATATCTTTTGGATTGACTAATGATGAAGAGCAACATTTACAATACAAATCTCCATCTCTTTTCACAAGATCTTAAATGAGTTGTATTTTCAGCCATTCAAAGAACTCTGTATATACTTTGCAAATCCAAGAGCAGTGTTTCCTTATTACCAGACGTACTCAGATAGACAGGAGGTGGAGTTGGAGAGAATCCAAGCACTTAAAGAGAACATAGGTTCACCACACGAAAGGTCCTAGGTGGCATCGATCCAAGAAAGTTTGGCCTTGTAGAAAAAAGATCACTACACTCCTATTTTTCTCCATATCAGTTGGTAAAATTTGGATGGTTGATAATTACTTTAAAGTTAAATCTGTCTGCCTTACCAAAGCAGTAGAGCAAGATTCATTTTGATTTAATTTTAGAAGCAAGATTAGGTAATAAGAAGAAAAGAAATCTGAAAGTCAATCAATGTTAAGACTATGCCCTCAGTTTTCTGGGAAACGTAAATGTAGAAATTATTGTCTGCTGGTGTCCACATTCTTTAAGAATACTTGAGAAGGGATGTCACTATTTCCCACAGATACGTCCAGTTTAGAGGCTGAAGCCAAGAACCAAGATGACCATTAGCACATACCCAGCTGCCCCAGTGCAAATCCTACACGGCACTGGTTCAGAACACCTGTGCCTCCTGCTGTCCTGACAGCCCACTGACCAAAGATGTCCTCATTGCCTACAGGGTGGGGCAAAGAAACAAGGAAGTCGGTAAGTATCGAGGCAGGTGGAAAGATAACTCAGGGCCAGAGAGGCAAGGCGCTGCCTGCCAAGCCCATGGTGGAGGTTACCGCGCTAATGCCCAGCTTTCTATCTGGTTGAGTGAGTTGGGCCTCGCAAATGGATTACTTTCAGCTTTTCATGCAGTTTCATCTCTTTTTCTTTATCGGGCAGCAAAAACATCCTGTTGGTAAAGGCTACGGTCAGTGGATAAAGCCTCTCTAGGCTGGATTGGGGAGTAGAGCGGATGGAAGAATCAAATTGCTGTTCTTAAATTTTAACACAAACCTGTGATGCTGGCTATCGACTAGCAATAATCAAACACGGTCCTTCTGTGCTCATGAAAATTCTGTGAGATCAGTCGGTAGTGTTTTAATTTAGTAAAATTTGGGACTGAAGTTGGGAGAGAATTTTCCAGGTGTCTCACACCTGGCCCCCTGTCGTTCCCAGGATACCCACTGCCACTGCCCTGTCACATTCCGGTATCCAGCCCGGACACTTTACTGAACACAGAGTTACTGAGGCTGACCGAGGACCAGCAAGACAAATGAGCTTGAAAATAGTGGAGGAATTCAGTTCTCTCATGGTGACACTATTGTTAAGACCATAATAAACCAAGTAACAAATTTTACATGTGGTGCGTAAGGAGAGACTGTTTGGTTATTTTACTCATTCTGCTTAATGTTGAAACATTAACATTAATAGAAAAGTCACCTAAAAGTTAGTAAGACAGTGTGTGGGCATATCAGACAAAAGACACATCTCTGTTCTTTTTCTATTTATTAATTGAAAAATATAATAAGACTCAGATGAAATTAATAGCCCCCCAAATGACAATAGAATACAAAACTACTTACCTATTATAACTTCAAATCCAGGCAAATGGGGGGTAATGTGACTTTGAACTCATTGAACTGTTTTAGAGTGAAGCCTGACATCCTGTGGCCTCCAAAAATACTACATATTTATGTGAAAAAAGAGATTTTTAATTTGATTCTTATGCTTGAGTTGCCAATTCTCCACATGTGATTAGAAGACATTTCAAAGAATCTGATCTGAGTTTATCTAGGCAATTAAAAGTCAAATCCTTTCTTCTAACAGTATCCTCAAAGTCTATGCCAAGGGAACGCTTTTACAGACACAATTGTCACACAATGAAACACTTCATTACATCAAGTTTCTGAACTCAGTGTTCACATGTTTATCCCTGCGGTGTAGGGCCACATGGCTGACTCCAATAGGTTTCAACATTGTAACTTAGGTTCCTAAACCAGAAGAGATGGGGCAGTTCAGCTCTGCTGCTGCTAATTAGGCATAAATGAGCAGAAACTTGCAAACAAAGGCACAGGTGTTGCATAAAGGCCCAGGCAAGAGGCAAGCCTGCAGCACCCTCAGCATTATCTAATACTAGATAGAAGTTCCAGGTGCCTTCTATATACCCAGGTGACACCAAATTCTAGTAAAGTGTACTCTACATCCAGCCAAACCTTCTGCCTTAGTATTTTAGACCAATCACAATATACAGTGAATATCCATTCTGTTTTCCTTGAAGATAATATGGTTTGCTACAACAAATATTATTTTCAACCTCTTAAATATTATTTGTTGGATATTATTCCTTTCTCCTTTCTTTCAAAAGATGAGTATATATCTGAAACATTTTACACTCGAAATCAGTAAGATAAGGTTAAATGCATTTTTAAAGAAGAGACTACAATAAAATATCCATATTTACCTTTGAAATCTGCTAATTGTACATAGGACTTCACCGAATACTGAAATTATCACAAAGGGTTTAATTCTCCAAGTTACTTGACTATTTGGTACAGGGCATACTATCAAAAAGCTGCCCCCCCCCCCCCCCGAAAGTGTTGATTGTAAAGCAAACTGTGGCAGACAGTGACATCTTGTGGATGAAATTATATAACTCTAACAAAAGTAGTCAGAAAATGCATGCATAAGCGAACCTGGCAATGTAAATGTGTTAGGTTAACAATGTTGATTTTTAAGTTGGTTGTTTGGGATTTGGAACATTGTGTGCAATAGAAATAATGTTGTATGTGGAGGTGAAGTCCCAAAGCAAGCTCACAAAATCCTAACTTGCAATGAGATTAGCAAATGTGATTTACTTTCAAAACTCTTAACTATAGAGTCTTAGAGCTGAATGGCGTTTTACAGACAGTCCAACCCAACCATGTTACCGATGAGAAAACTGAGACCCCAAGAGATTAGGTTACTTCACAACAGTCAGGGATGCATTACGAACATTTAAGCTAGAGTGGATGTCTCCTATTTTTCTGATCACATGCCGCCTGATGGGTAGTACGTGCTGGAGTGTTTGGAAATTAGGTACATGCAGTCTAAACCCCTGAGAAAACAATACATCCTTGAGGAAGTGAAATCAAGCTTCCAAAGTATAATGCTATGTATATGTGTCCTTAGCCTTCTCTGGCATAGGGAGTAGAGAGATCAAAGATCTCTCACCACTTTCACTGAAGCTGAGGAAAAACTTCCATTTGTAGTTCACCAGTGGTGACTCCCCTAGAAGGTGGCTCAAGCTGAGGGAGGACTGGAGGAATTTAAAAGGGAAGGCTGAATATTCCTGAATTTTGTTTTAGTGAGGAGGTTGTTAACTGAGGCTTCATCTAATTTTAGAAACCACACCAATTATTTTTGATGTTTGCCCATTTGTTTTCCAATGACTCCTACTCCAAGCCCCATCAATACAAACAAAACAGAACAAAATTCCAGAGGAATTGATGTATTGATCATTGACTACTTTGTTAGGACATTTGGAAATATTACAAACAAATGCCAAGGTTCTTTGGCTGCCCCACTGAGAATCAGAAAACACCTACACACTCTAACAAGTGCACAGGTGCCCAAAAGATTGTATCTTGATGGTAACAATGCTCTCCCCCGCCCCCAAGTCTCTGTTGAGTTTCTACAAGAAGTTTTATCTTGCCTTGGACTCCATCAGTCTAGCACAATTACTTTCACCAAAATTCCCAATGTTTTCTTACTTGTCAAATTCAGTGGTCGAATCCCTTTGCAGTCATGTCCTCTGTTTTCTTCGAATAATGATGCACTTTAAAGCGTGGATGCTAGTTTTCTGTCTAAAACATTCCCTAAAGCCATGTACTTATTGCTCAACCCACACTGGTGACCGAATGGGGGAAAGAGGGACAAATCCTAGCTGTTGTGGCCTGTTATGTGACAACTCTAACGAACTTACTCTTTCCGGAGTTCTTCATTGGGTTTTCCAAGGCTTTGTTGAGTCCACATCTTAGTTTAATTTCTCCCTCTGCCCATTTCTCTTCCACTACTCCTTTTCACGGGTGTTAATCCCTAATAACTATTTTGTGAATTATTTCAATCCACAGTCAAGACTGAAAAAAATGTAGAGGAACCATTCAAAGCAAATTAAAATTTGGCTGGTAGTGGTCTGCCTAGAAATGTCATCTTGTATACTGGGAACAATTCTACTCACCCTTGCAGGTTTAGACTTCCGGTTCTCTGAACTCAACTTTATTCCCATGAAGAGGGAACTTATAGAAACATGCCACGCAGGTGGACGGCCTCTGGACAATCCTACTGCTTATGAGTTCGGCTCTGACCTTCACACCCAGTTCTAATAATTGAGCATCTACTTTGTTGCTCTGACAGCATCATAATCTTATCACACATGGACAACATTTAAGCCCCTGATTTATTCCCATGCGATAATTCCTGCCTTTTTGCATCCTGACACTCTGGTTTATTTAGGATTGCTGCCCTGCATGTTTAATGGTTCTATGCCTTTGGACAGAGTCACTGT